>CM038670.1:25164422-25431922 GCA_021605145.1 Aegilops bicornis | reverse complement strand
ATGTTTCCTACAAGCAGCGGTAGTTACCACCACTTGCGTTTTGTATGTTTTATATAGTATCTGTCAAAATTGAGAGTATGTACGTGTAGTATGTAGTATATAACAGTGATTAGGTAGTATATATACTAATTTTTAGGTAGTATATACCATGTTTTGAGTATGATCTTTTTTACGTACAAATATATATGTATTTCACAAATATAACAAAAACTATGAGTTCATATGTAATTTTTTCATGTAAATTGCTTTAAAATATCTTAGATATAGTATATGAATATATTTAAAATGATAAAGTATTATATATAGTACCACATGATAGTATATGAGGCATATGGGGTAACTACCACCGGGTGGTAGGATGAATTTTCTCTCTATATATATATATATATATACCGAAAAACATACGGCCTAGCGTGCTAAACGTGCCATGGGCCCGACCGTTCAATAATCAGTTCATGCCTGGGTCGAGGAGCGACGCACATGGGCCGGCATGGCATGGCCCGACTATTAAATGTGCCATTGCAGGCCGTGCCGTGCCAGGCTAGATTGTGCTAAAAAAGGGCACGATTAGCACGGGCCGGGCCGGCCTGTTTGCCCAGCTCTGCTACAAAGGTGCTTTTCTTTTTTGTGCATGTATACAGACTTAATTAAATACCTAGTGCTACTACTCTCTATTGAGCACTACGACAGTGAGAATGCTCAAAAGTTCCTTGATAGATAGCAGGGCTCAGTCCACTGAAGTTGATCAAGCCCCTGTTGCTCTCGAAGCTATATGACATGCTAGTGACCATATAATAATTGAAAGTCATACATATTGATCGTATTGATTGAATTTTTTAGTACAATGACCAAAATGAGTTTTTTACCCAAGTTCAATGATCAAGAATGCATTTTACTCTTTCTAAAAATTTGTAAGAATTTTAATTCTTATTGCGGGTGTCTATACATTTTTTTTAGCAATGTGGGTATCCCTTGGTTATTGACATCAAACGTGCATTGGTGCTGTCACGAGGTTATTGAAAGAAAAACGAGATGTGCACTTTGAATTGTTTAAAATGTATGCTTTTCCGAATAAATTGACTTTCAGGGAGATAAATACTGCTACCTCTGTCTTTCAAAAATAAATTTGCAATATTTTCTGGCCAAAACTGCAAAAAACGTCTTAAATTTAAGAGCAGAGGTATAATAGAGAAACAATCATTTTGCCCAAAAAAACAACTTCTAATTCTCATAACTCCATCTTTCAAAAATAAATTTGCACAGTGAAAATAAATTTGCAGATGTTGCCGTTCAACGTGGTACATCTCTACTATGTAAAAACCGTCTTTCTCTCTCTCTCTCTCTCTCCTGAAATGGTGGCCAGAGCTATGGAGCAGAGTAGTGTTCCGTACATCCTGTCGTTACCAGCTATAATTAAGAAAAAATTTGTAAAATATTTTCTAACTTCCTATAAAGAAAATATGACATAAACCGATAAATTTATCTACATATATATGCCTGAAAGTCAAGGGATCACACGATAGGTGTGGTGAGCTTTTTTTTAGAAATGCTAAAGATCCGACATCAGATTTTTAGGCATGGCAAATCAAATCGTGTGACGGGCACTCCTACGATTTTCGCTGAGGGCTGTGAATACACATTAATGGCGTCGCTCTGGCGCGCCGCCCAAGGGACCATGTTCGGCTATTTAAGGCGGACGACGACACCCCAACCCTAGCATGTTCCCATTGCCACCATCTCTCTCCCTTCCGCGCCGTCACCATCCAATCCGCTCGCTGTCCAACAGTGAATCACCACGTAAGCCATGCTCACTCCATACCGGCAGTTGGAGTTGCTTGAGGAGATCAGGGTTAGGCACGAAGCTCAGATCCAATCGGAGGCAAATGGCCATGAAGATCGACAAGGCCTTGGCATCCGAGGAGGGGGCGTACCTGTTTCGCCTGTCTGTCAATGACCACGAGGTTGTGGCTTCTGCACAAACTTCATGAACATCTCCGATGACGCAGACGAGTAGTGTAGTTCGTAGTAATTCTTACATAGATCATGCGGTTGGGGGATGACCGCTGACCGTCCATGGACGCGACCGAATGCGTCCACTGACGTTTGGTGACTCAAATTTGCATTCTGGTTACAGATGCTCTTAGCGATTTGTAGCATGCATATTGGTCAACTATTTCAAGTTGATTAGTATATTTGAATAAAACTTCACGCGCTGAGGATTTTGATACTAGTAAAACTCTGATCCTTTTTTTACTGCTAGATCTGGAGTATGTTTCCTCCTCTCGCTCGTGTTGAGGACTATGCTGTATGCACAGGAGATAATTTCACCATGCATTTTTTTTTTTTGACGAAAAGGCAGGGCCACTGCTTTTCATTGCGAGTAGGAGAAATAAACAGTTACAAAAGTAAGATTAGAGAAGGGGGGAATGAGTTTAGAGATACAACAGAAATACATCAGTCTGGCTCTAGGGGTCGCTCTACAAGAGCCATTGCACGCTTTCGTACTGTCAGGAGATGGTTTACGTATGCTGTATGCACAGGATTCAGCTGGCTGATGCTGAAGGTAGCAGACAGGCAGAACAATACTCTGTATTACGATTTTAATTAGGACACACCCATTCAGAGTGTTCAAGGTGTCCTCTGTTGGTATTTAACCTTGCTAATGCTTGAATACTACCAAGATGTTAGTATCTAGCACTGAAAAGCCTTTTGTTCTTCTTCATTTTTTTTCACAAGCTATGGAAGTGGTCTCGGCTGAAAGCACCGTTCGAAAGGACAACCCGAGTTCTATTGTTTTTGAGTTTGCCAATACATGAGTACTGCTATTTTGCCGTCTTAAATAAAGACTGCAATGAAGGCTGTCCCCTAAAAAAACACTACTACTGACTGAACAAGCAAATGCAAGAATTACCGGCTCAACGGCTCAACCTCGTCTGTGTGCATTCAGTTCTTAAGAGAGAATTCAGGGAGAAGGAGAGTAGATCGACTTCTTCAGGGGGAATTCAGGGAGAGGGAGAGTTAATCACTACTGAAAACAACAGTTACCTGGGTGAACTATCTTTTTCTTGGAGAAGACCGGGGTGAACTCTGAAATATGTGCCTACAGTTATGCTTCTACACAAGTAGTTTGTTGTCCAAATTTCGAATATGCCCCAATACCGGGAAAGTTGTCTTTCTACTTTTCAAGTAATCTTTTATAATGTGCAATAATTTTCAAGTAATCTTTTCCATAACTGCAAACTGGTCATGAAATTTTCTTCAGTTTATACCCATCACTGCAAATTGTATATTTGAACATTATATTATCATCCCACTTGCTGAACTCTGCAGTAGTATTTTAGTTACTATTGTGTAAAATTCAGATACAAACATCCCAGAGTTACATGAATATACCTTTAGGAAACTCAAATAGTTACATAACTGACCTTTATCTTCAATGCATTTGATCCTAATGCAGTGATGTTATTTGTAGAAGTTGTATACTTCTAGTACACATACTAGTGTAACCACCATACTTTGTCCTCTACTAGACAGACTGTATCTAGCATGCTTATTCAATTGACTCATATAGTACCTTACTGAACAACATGCAGGATACATTATGGAAGCGAACTGATGAAGGAGTAGGGATCTGGAGGAATGGGGATTGCAACTGATCCATCAAGAATTTGTGTCACCTTCAGCATGCTGGGTCGCATGGTCGGGTCCTCCTGGAGGCACCATAGTGCTACTGACAGAAATCTTTCCACCTTCTTAATGTTGAAGATCGCGTCATCGTCACCCTCCACCAGCAAGTCGAACCTCCGACACCTATAACAGTCATTTTCCCAGTAAGTCAGTATCGTCTGCTCTTCATCAACTACCTCCAAATCAACATTTCTTCTGCAGTAGACAAGCTCCAGTAGTATCACTCCAAAGCTGTAGACATCGACCTTGGCAGTGATGCCGATGTTCTTGAACCACTCTGGGGCGACATATCCTCGAGTACCTCTAATACCGGTGTTTGTCCTTGTCTGATTTCAAAAGAGAAGCTTCGCTAGGCCAAAGTCTGAAATCTTTGCGACAAGGTTGTTGTCAAGAAGAATGTTCTGCGGCTTTATGTCACAATGGATGATTTGTGTGCTACACTCTTCATGCAAGTAGAGCAACCCTCTTGCCACCCCAAGTGTGATATGAACCCGTGTGTTCCAATTTGGCCGTACGTCGGCAAAGAGAAGCCGGTTGAGTGAACCATTGGTCATGAACTCATAAACTAGCAGTCTTTCAGTTCCTTCATTGCAGAAACCAAGCAGCCGGACCAGATTCTTGTGGAACGTTTGTCCTATTGTTTGGACTTCCACCGTAAACTCCTTTTCACTTTCTTCTTGGAGCTTGTCGATCTTCTTGACAGCGATGTGGGTCCGGAGCTCATCTTGCAACTCACCTTTGTACACAACACCAGAGGCACCACTACCAAGGACTTCATGGAAACCACTGGTTGCTCTCTCTAGCTCTTTGTAAGTGAAGGTCTTCAGGGGCAACTGAGTTGTACTTGAGGCACTACCAGAAAAACTGGGGTTGCCGACGGCCAACTCTATGCCGACGGCCCCCGTCGGCATCTATGGACCTATGCCGACGGCCAAGAAAAGGCCGTAGGCGTAGAAAAGCCGTCGGCCAACTTTATGCCGACGGCCCCCGTCGGCATCTATGGACCTATGCCGACGGCCAAGAAAAGGCCGTAGGCGTAGAAAAGCCGTCGGCATACATTCATCTATGCCGATGGGGCCGTCGGCATAGACCAGGCCGTCGGGACCGCCCGTGGTACGCCTACGGGGCCCGTCGGCAGAGGACAGGCCGTCGGCATAGCCAGGGCCCACACCTTGGCCGGTGGAACATTTGATGGCGTTGATCCTCGCCGACGAATGATAACGGCCGTCGACATATCTGTGGCGGTATGCCTACGGCGGCCGTCGGCATAGGCCCTCTGCCACGTCACCGATCCGTGTGCCACGCCACGTCATCGATCCGTGGGATAACCTCCGTGTGTGCCTGCAGATATGCAACGGCCCAGCCCGCAGATATGTGTATTTTACTTTATTTTTTTATTTTTACTCTGTTTTGTTATTTTTACTTTATTTTAGTTTTTGTTTTTGTATAAGATAATTATGCCTTATCTAAAAAAACATACCCGATGGTATATCGATTGCCCCCCATTACGAACGTCGCTATCGCCGTGTCACGGACACGGAAGGAATTCTGGTTGGTGGGGGGATTCGGGGTGTAGCTATGTCACCGAAAAATCGCACGGGTCCCGATGCATATGTGAAAGTGTTCATGCATGCGTGACGCCGTCTTGGGGCTCCGGGGTGTGCCCTCACGGACGGCCAGCCGCCCGACACCGGAGGGGGGAAAGCAGACGCGTCGGGTCTACGGAGGATCTTCTTGTGGAGTGCAGCCCGGATGTCGCTCCAAAGTGTTCCTATGGGCTGACCTAACACAACCGGGTGGAGAGGTCCACTGGTCAAAGCCCGTCCGTGCAAAGTCAAAGGGCTAGATCGCGTGGTCAAACGCTTCTGAGGTTAAGGCGGGGCCAGAGCCGGGGTAGCAATGCCACCGGGCGTCGCACCTGGCCCTCATACATGCGGGGTGGTGTGGTGGCATGTCTGAAGAGGCGTCACGCGTGTCCGGGGTGTGCCCCCCCCTCACGAGGCGCCCGCCGCACTGGAGGGGGAAAACGGACGCGTCGGGTCTACACAGAGGGGATCTTGCTGTGGGTCTGGCCCGGATGTTGCTCCAGAGTGTTCCTATGGGCTGACCTAACACACAGCAAATGTTACTATCTTAATGGACTTTGTTATTCTTGATATACCCGAGGATGCCAATATGTCGATCATCCTTGGTAGACCCTTTTTGAATATTGCATGGATGTTATTGATTGCAAGAAAGGCAATATCACGTTTCATGTTAATGGTAATGAGCATACGGTACACTTTCCAAAGAAACTACCTTGAGTGAATAGTATCAATTTTATTGGAAAATTTGAACAATTACCATTGGAGGTTTTGAATTCCCTATTCCTACTGTCAAAAAGAAATATGATATTATTATTATTGGGGACAGGCACATCCCTGTTGTGGTAACCTAGTGCTATAGGAAGATTCTCCGGTTGCATGTCATTCGGAAGTAGTTTGTTAATAATAGTTGATCAACTTTATTAATGAATTACTTTTGACTGGCATGAGATGGATGAATTTACTAAACACAACGTTCTGTACCCACCTTTTACTTTCTATTATTTCGAATTAATAAAGTAGAAATACTATTATTTTATAGTTTTTTGAATTATGCGTGCAATAAAAAATGACCAGAAATTAAAAGTTCTCCAAATGCCCTGAAAATTTTATATGTTTTTTCTAGAATATTTGAAATTTTTTGGCACTAAACACACCCCAGGGGGTTGCTCGTGTGAGCCACAAGCTCACAGGGCGCGCCCACCCCCTGGACGAGCCCAGGTGGCTTGTGGGTGCCACATAGGCCCCCTCACTTATTTTAGCCACCCATCCACTTCGTCTTCCTCCGGAAAAAAATCACACCATTGCTCAAAATTGTGTTCTTGCTCATCTTGCTGCAATTTTTGATCTCCTTGCTCGGAGCTCCATTTCCAAACTGCTTTGGGGGATTGTTCTTCGGTATGCGACTCCTGCAATGGTCCAATCAGTTTTGTTCTAGTGCATCATATATTGTAAAAACAAATTCTGCTATGGTGACCATGTTCTTGAGCTTGCATGTCAAATTAACATGATCCAATGTAGTTTTTGGCATGATATGGCCTCTAGACACTTGTGGGACTAGTTGCTACCAATTTCGTTCAGTTTTATTTTGAGTAACTGGAAATTTCAGAAAATTTCAGAGAAAAAAAAGCACCGAGGAGGTGGTTAAGGGGCTCATCAAGCCATGATACAGAGCAAACTCCGAAGAAGAAGACCAAGTACAATATTCCGCGTGCGGCGGAGGTTCGGACGTGTGAGTGACCAAGTGATGCATTCTTGAAGGAGGTGGGAATTTATGAAGATTTCTATTATTTGGCGAACAATGCTGGCATCATGCGCTTCCTCCAAGATAAGTGCGACCAATACCTCCTACTCACTAATACCTTTGTGCAAGACTTTCATTTTTATCCTAAGAAAACACCACCCACGGTGGAGTTCCATTTATATGATAAGCCTAAGGAGATGACATTATATGATCTTTGCGATGTTTGCAAAATACCTTATGAGGGAAGCATCATTGAGCCACGTCTTAGAGACATGCATTGATTTTATTTCGGAAACTACTGTGGGGGGAGAGAGAGGAGTATCGGAAGCAAGAGTGGATAGTTTACATTTTCCCGTGTTCCGTTACTATGCATTATTTGCCAGGAGATGTCTTACTGGTCGTGGAGAGAGTGGAACTCTCCGTTCACTTGACCTTGCTATTTTGCGCCATGCTTTATATGCTGACAGAACTTTTAGTTTGGGCTCTATGATTGCTCGTCGGTTACATACAAACCGGACGAAGGGTGGTACTCTCAGTTCACCTGACCTTGTATGCAGTTTTCATAGTGGTCCTGGGCTGGTGCGTAAGTCGGGAAACTTTATGTTCTTGGCGTTAAGTTGTTGTCGTACTTAATATTCTCATTTGCCTTATCTGTTAAATGACCCTTCCGTCTGTTGCGGTTGGTGCCACCGAAAGAGGATGCCAGAATACGTGAGTAATTGCAAATGGTAAATACATTTGTTTCTTTTTGTGATCCCACCAACCATGTTAAGATATGAACCTACAACAATCATCGTACGTGACGAATCATATTTTTGAACCATGGTCGCATTGTTAGGCTTGATACCTACGTTTAGTGTCTGTACCAGGCGTGTTTAAGTTGTATTTTTCCTCTGGAAAAGTCATACTATTCCTTCAAATATATTCTCAGTAAAGGAAAATAGGTACGTTCCATAAAAAAGCCCATTTCCTTAAGGAGACCTCACTCACGCCCGACCCATCTGAAGAAAAATAACATGCCTACCACAAAATAAGGCCCAATGATTTTTTTGGATAAGATAAGTACACTTCAGGCCACCCAGGGTCAATCACTCAGCAGCGGCGCCAGAGGAGATACCTTTTGTGCGAGAGTGCTCTTAGTTGAAAATATTCAAAGGTTGGTGCCTCAAGCTAAACTTAACACCTTTGATTCGTTCCCTCTTTTTCTACTAAGTATGATCCATCTAATCATTGCAGCCCCTGCTCTGGACAAGCAATAGCTATTGCCGTCATGGACGCTGATGAGATTCTTGACCAAGCAATACATGAGTGGTTGGAATTGGCAATCATATGCTTCCATTGGTATCAGTCGCCATGATGAGCTCCGCTATGGTTATTATTTTGTGTACTTATCAAGACTGCTATCTAACTTGCACTAGCCTTCTGTGTAAACGCCATGCTTTTGGTATTTTGTGATATGGTGTCGTGCATATAACAAAGAATCCACTTCACCAGTGTCTAATGGGAGTCACGCGGAGCATGCATGTGAAGATACACTTACTACATGGCATACTATAGGTCCTGGCAGGTGATCGTCAAGAACTACAGCGCATCGACGATGGAGTGATAAAATGTTGCATTCGGTTCAGGCGATCCGTCAAGTGCAGAGATATTGGCCTTCGACATGCATGGGAGTAGGCTTGTAGTTAAGCATGCCCATGTGCTCGAGAAGCTTATGAGCATATTGCTGCTGATGAAGAAAGAATCCGTCAGCGCGTCGTACCACCTCGATACCGAGGAAGTAGTGAAGAGGCCCCAGATCCTTGAGGCTGAACTCATATCGGAGACGAGCAGTGAGCTGATGAAGGAGGTCAGTGGAGGACGCCTTTAGAATGATGTCATTGACGTAAAGTGGGACGTAGGCGGTAGCAAGATCCCCTCCGTGTAGACCCGACGCGTCCGTTTTCCCCCTCCAGGTGCCGGCGGCGGCGCCGTCCGTGAGGGGGCCGAACCCCGGAGACGCGTGTCGCCTCTTCGGACATGCCACCACACCACCCTGCATGTATGAGGGGCCGGTGCGACGCTCCGGTGGCATTGCTACCCCCCAGGGCCCCCGTCCCACCTAACCTCGGAGCGGTTGACCACGAGATCTAGCCCTTTGACTTCCCAGACGGGCTTTGACCAAGTGGACCTCTCCACCGGTTGTGTCGATTCGGCCCATAGGGACACCGGAGCAACATCCGGGCCAAACCCACAGCTACATCCACTCCGTGTAGACCCGACGCGTCCGTTTCCCCCCTCCAGGTGCCGGCGGCGGCGCCGTCCGTGAGGGGGGGGCACACCCCGGAGACGCGTGCCGGGCATTTACAACCGCCACAACACTTCCAGACTTGTGAGAGGCCGCCTACGCAAGATTTGACGGTATGCTAGCCCTCGGAGGCCGCCGGCCACAGTCGTAGACGCGCGAAGAGCAATCCGCGTAGAGGGAAGTGTTCAGATACTTCTCCATCACGAAAAATTATGAAAAATTACCATCGGTCCTATAGCACATGTGCCCACGTCATGTAAAATCTCATGATTTTATCGCGCTCCGAGTATTTAATAATATTCACGCAGCGCCGTTTCCGCAGTAGCGTCTACTACCGTGTCATCGCCGTCCGTGAGGGGCGCCACACCGCGGAGACGCGTGGCGCCTCTTCGAACATGCCACCGCACCACCCCGCATGTATGAGGGCCCGGTGTGACGCTCCGGTGGCATTGCTACCCCCGTGGCCCCGTCTGCCTAACCTCAGAAGCGTTTGACCACCGGATCTAGCCCTTGACTTTGCACGGACGGATTTGACGGTGGGCCTCTCCACCCGGTTGTGTTAGGTCAGCCCATAGGAACACTTTGGAGCAACATCCGGGCACTCCACAAAGAAGATCCCTCCGTGTAGACCCGACGCGTCTGCTTCTCCCCCCTCCGGTGCCGGCGGCGCCGTCTGTGAGGGAGCGAACCCGGAGACGCGTGCGCCTCTTCGTACATGCCACCACACCACCTGGATGTATGAGGGGCGGTGCGGCCTTCCGGTGTCATTTCTACCCCGGGGCCCCGTCCGCCTAACCACGAGCGGTTGACCACGAGATCTAGCCCTTTAACGTCCCACGGACGGGCTTTGACCAGTGGACCTCTCCACCCGGTTGTGTCAGTTCGGCCCATAGGGATACCCGGGAGCAACATCCGGGCCAAACCCACGGCTACATCCACTCCGTGTAGACCCGACGCGTCCGTTTCCCCCTCCTGGTGCTGGCGGCGGCGCCGTCCGTGAGGGGGGGGGCACACCCCGGAGACGCGTGCCGGGCATTTGCAACCGCCACAACACTTCCAGACTTGTGAGAGGCCGCCTACGCAAGATTTGACGGCATGTTAGCCCCGGAGGTCAGCCGGCCACAGTCAGAGACGCGAAGAGCAATCCGCGTGAGGGAAGTGTTCAGATACTTCTCCATCACGAAAATTATGAAAAATTACCATCGGTCCTATAGCACATGTGCCCACGTCATGTAAAAAACTCATGATTTTATCGCGCTCCGAGTATTTAATAATATTCACGCAGCATCGTTTCCGCAGAACGTCTACTACCGTGTCATCACCGTCCGTGAGGGGGGCCACACCCCGGAGACGCGTGCCGCCTCTTCGGACATGCCACAACACCACCCCGCATGTATGAGGGCCCGATGTGACGCTCCGGTGGCATTGCTACCCCCCAGGGCCCCCGTCTCGCCTAACCCTGTAGGGTTTGACCACCGTAACTAGCCCTTTGACTTTGCACGGACGGGATTTGACCAGTGGGCCTCTCCACCCGGTTGTGTTAGGTCAGCCCATAGGAACACTTTGGAGCAACATCCGGGCCAGACCCACAGCAAGATCCCCTCCGTGTAGACCCGACGCGTCTGCTTCTCCAAAGTGCCGTGGCGCCGTCTCGTGAGGGGGGCCGAACTCCGGAGATGCGTGCCGCCTCTTCGGACATGCCACCACGCCACCCTGCATGTATGAGGGGCCGGTGCGACGCTCGGTGGCATTGTTACCCCCTGTGGCCCCCGTCCGCCCTAACCACAGGCGGTTGACCACGAGATCTAGCCCTTTGACTTCCCACGGACGGGCTTTGACCAGCGGACTTCTCCACCCGGTTGTGTCAGTTCGGCCCATAGGGACACCCGGGAGCAACATCCGGGCCAAACCCACAGCTACATCCACTCCGTGTAGACCCGACGCGTCCGTTTCCCCCCTCTAGGTGCCGGCGGCGGCGCCGTCCATGAGGGGGGGGCACACCCCGGAGACACGTGCCGGGCATTTGCAACCGCCACAACATTTCCAGACTTGTGAGAGGCCGCCTACGCAAGATTTGACGGTATGCTAGCCCCGTAGGCCGCGGCGCGGTCGTAGACGCGCGAAGAGCAATCCGCGTAGAGGGAAGTGTTCAGATACTTCTCCATCACGAAAAATTATGAAAAATTACCATCGGTCCTATAGCACATGTGCCCACGTCATGTAAAATCTCATGATTTTATCGCGCTCCGAGTATATTTAATAATATTCACGCAGCATCGTTTCCGCAGAACGTCTACGACCGTGTCATCGCCGTCGGTGAGGGGGGCCACACCCCGGAGACGCGTGCCGCCTCTTCGGACATGCCACCACACCACCCCGCATGTATGAGGGCATGATGCGACGCTCCGGTGGCATTGCTACCCCTGTGGCCACCGTCTGCCCTAACCTCAGAAGCGTTTGACCACCGGATCTAGCCCTTTGACTTTGCACGGACGGGATTTGACAAGTGGGCCTCTCCACCCGGTTGTGTTAGGTCAGCCCATAGGAACACTTTGGAGCAACATCCGGGCCAGACCCACAGCAAGATCCCCTCCGCATAGACCCGACGCGTCCGTTTCCCCCCTCCAGGTGCCGGCGGCGCCATCCGTGAGGGGGCCGAACCCCGGAGACGTGTGCCGCCTCTTCGGACATGCCACCACACCTCCCTGCATGTATGAGGGTCCGGTGCGACGCTCCGGTGTCATTGCTACCCCCCCAGGGCCCCCGTCCCGCCTAACCCTGGAGCGGTTGACCACGAGATCTAGCCCTTTGACTTCCCACGGCCGGGCTTTGACCAGTGGACCTCTCCACCCGGTTGTGTCAGTTTGGCCCATAGGGACACCGGGAGCAACATCCGGGCCAAACCCACAGCTACATCCACTCCGTGTAGACCCGACAAGCGTCTGCTTCCCCCTCCAGGTGCGGCGGCGGCGCCGTCCGTGAGGGGGGCACACCGGAGACGCAGCGTGCGGGCATTTGCAACCGCCACAACACTTCCAGACTTGTGAGAGGCCGCCACGCAAGATTTGACGGTATACTGGCCCGGAGGCCGCCGGCCACAGTCGTAGACGCGCGAAGAGCAATCCGCGTAGAGGGAAGTGTTCAGATACTTCTCCATCACGAAAAAATATGAAAAATTACCATCGGTCCTATAGCACATGTGCCCACTTCATGTAAAATCTCATGATTTTATCGCGCTCCGAGTATTTAATAATATTCACGCAGCATCGTTTCCGCAGAACGTCTACTACCGTGTCATCACCGTCCGTGAGGGGGGCCACACCCCGGAGACGCGTGCCGCCTCTTCGGACATGCCACCACACCACCCCGCATGTATGAGGGCCCGATGCGACGCTCGGGTGGCATTGCTACCCCCCAGGGCCCCGTCCGCCTAACCTCAGAAGCGTTTGACCACCGGATCTAGCCCTTTGAATTTGCACGGACGGGATTTGACCAGTGGGCCTCTCCACCCGGTTGTGTTAGGTCAGCTCATAGGAACACTTTGGAGCAACATCCGGGCCAGACCCACAGCAAGATGCCCTCCGTAGACCCGGACGTCTGCTTCCCCCCTCCAGTACGGCGGCGGCGCCGTCCGTGAGGGCGAACCCGGAGACACGTGCCGCCTCTTCGGACATGCCACCACACCACCTGCATGTATGAGGGGCGGTGCGGCCCGGTGGCATTACTACCCTGTGGCCCCCTGGCCCCGCCTAACCTCGGAGCGGTTGACCACGAGATCTAGCCCTTTGACTTCCCACGGACGGGCTTTGACCGGTGGACCTCTCCACCGGTTGTCGGTTCGGCCCATAGGGACACACGGGAGCAACATCCGGGCCAAACCCACAGCTACATCCACTCCGTATAGACCCGACGCGTCCGTTTCCCCCCCTCCAGGTGTGGCGGTGGCGCCGTCCGTGAGGGGCACACCTGGAGGCAGCGTGCGGGCATTTGCAACCGCCACAACACTTCCGGACTTGTGAGAGGCCGCCCACGCCAAGATTTGGCGGTATGTTAGCCCGGAGGCCGCCGGCCACAGTCGTAGACGCGCGAAGAGCAATCCGCGTAGAGGGAAGTGTTCAGATACTTCTCCATCACGAAAAATTATGAAAAATTACCATCGATCCTATAGCACATGTGCCCACTTCATGTAAAAAATTCATGACTTTATCGCACTCCGAGTATTTAATAATATTCACGTAGCATCGTTTCCGCAGAACGTCTACTACCGTGTCATCGCCGTCCGTGAGGGGGGCCACACCCCGGAGACGTGTGCCGCCTCTTCGGACATGCCACCACACCACCCCGCATGTATGAGGGCCCGATGCGACGCTCCGGTGGCATTGCTACCCCCTAGGGCCCCCGTCCCGCCTAACCCTGTAGCGTTTGACCACCGGATCTAGCCCTTTGACTTTGCACGGACGGGATTTGACCAGTGGGCCTCTCCACCCGGTTGTGTTAGGTCAGCCCATAGGAACACTTTGGAGCAACATCCGGGCCAGACCCACAGCAAGATCCCCTCCGTGTAGACCCGACGCGTCTGCTTCTCCAGTGCCGGCGACGGCGCCCGTCCGTGAGGGGGGCCGAACCCCAGACGCAGCGTGCCGCCTCTTCGGACATGCCACCACACCGTCACGACGTGTTTGAGGTCGGTCACGATGCTCCGGTGGCATTGCTACCCCTAGGGCACGCAGCGGCTCCGTGTGCCCCCCATCATGGGCGTCGCTGCCGCCCGTGTCACTAAGCGTCGCAACCTGGTCCCATACACACGGTAAACTAAAAATCTAAAAATGTAATAACTGAATATATTAAAAATGTAATAATTTCTTGTCCACAGGCGAGGTGGGACTATTTCTTCAAAAAATGTGGTTGCCATCTATGCCTATGGCTGCCGTCGGCATAGGCCTCCTCTCTATGCCGACGGCCTTGTCACGACATAGGGCCACCTATATCCACTCCTCCCGCTGCACCGACTTGTGGACCCGGCCTATGCCGACGGCTGGGCCGTCGGCATAGATGTGACCTTATCCACTCGCCACTCGTCCTCCTCCACCCGGCCGACGCCCGCCCGGCCCGACCTCCACGCCCCGGCCGACGCCTCCCGCCCGACCTCGTCCCGCCCAGCACTGCCGCCGCCTAACGCCGCCGCCCGCCTCGGCCGCCGCCCGTCTCGACCTGCCCGCCTGGCCGCCACCCCGCCCGACCTCGTCCCCGCCTAACGCCAACCCCGCCCGACTCGACCTCATCCCCACCCACCAACGCCGCCCGGTGGTGAGGGGCAACCTCTGCCTCGAGTCGCCGCGCTCCCTCCCCGAGCAACCGCCGCCTCGACCTCGCCCACGCCTCGGCCGCCCCTCCCGCCCGACCTCGTCCCGCCTCGACCTCCTCTCCGTTAGGTCCGGCCCCTTCCTCCCAAGAACATTTTTTCTGTTTTTCATGATTTTGCAGAGGATAAGATTGCTAAATGTGATATTTATACACATATATGGTAGTTTGATATATAACTTGTTCATTCTGATTTTTTTACATGATGATGATTGTTAGATGAGAAGTGATAGTGATGATTTTTTATGCTTCGATGATTTTGAGATGATGATGATGATGGATGATAGATGATTGGTAGATGATGATGTTGATGATAGATGATGATGTTTTTCTATGCTTCGATAATTTTTAGATGATGATGATGTTTTTTATGATTCGATGATTGTTAGACGATGATGATATTGTGATGTTCTATGAGTTGTGATGTTCTAAATTTTTTGTCGCGATGGATTTTACAGGCTTTGTGGTGTGGCATTTCATCAAAGTGACCGTCGTCCGACGCGTTGTTCCCTGAGCATCCCTCTGTTGTTCGACTCCTTCCCCTACAGCCGAGGGTGAGCTACAAGTCCATCTCCTCCATTTTTTGATGTCACTAGATTTCATTCTCAAGTCAACTGGCGTAACCTAGGCGTCTCCCGTCCAAAAAGGTTGCATCGATAAATATGCATTCAATTGCATATTTATCACCGCAGCTCTTTCGGATTGTCCAGCGTTTTCCACGGACAGCCCGAGGATGTGTAGATTGGGTATGTTCTCCATGTTCTACCCCATTCCGAGACAGGATTTCGGCGGCGCCTCCCCATTGTTCTCCGGAGCACATTCTCTCGGCTATTTGCCGAGACGTGTATCTGGAGAACAGCGGGGAGGTGCTGCCGAAATTTTGTCTCGGAACGGGGTAGAATGGAGAACGTACTCAATCTACACATCCTCGGGTGGGATTAGGACCCATCTTTACCTATTAGAGATGTAGGTGGATTCAACGCGGTAGAAACTGAAAATTTGATGTGATTAATTTAAGTGAATCCTTAATTATTTTGTGTGGTTTGCAAAATAGCAGAGGATGGCAGATAATCAGTGGATGTACAGTGGTTTTATCGGTCGGAATCGAGTAACATCAGAGTGGATCGCGAAAACTGATGTGTATTTGAAGGAGATATTCCATCGTCCAATGAGAATTATCCCACCGTGCCCCTGTGCGAGATGTGCCAGACGTCACCGTAGAAATCAGACAGACATGAGTGAGCACCTTCGCACGCACGGATATATGCCAAACTTTGACATGCCGCCGATAAACATAGCCGATCAGGACCGTGGTAGAGAGGAGGTGATGCGACAACACATCGATGGATATGAGGACGACGGGGTCAGGGACATGCTAGATGATGTCATTTTGCAGAAACGGCAAATGCGACACCTTCAGAGAATGAACCGGAGGAGCCGGAGGCAACCGAAAAGGCCTTCTTGGAGGTCTTGGACTCGTCGAAGAAACCTCTTTATGCGGGTGTGAAAATATCTCAGCTGGATGCCATCTCGCAACTGATTGCGATCAAAAGGCTGAGTACGGTCAGAGCCGTAAATGCTTCAAGCATTCCGGGAGTATGGGCTAACAGCCTCCCCGAGGGTCATGAACTGCCGAAAAGCATGTACGATACAAAGAAAATCATGAAGGCACTCTCTATGGATTATGAGAAAATAGATGTTTGCCCAAGAATTGCCTTTTGTTTAGGCACGAGTATGCGGATGACAATCTTTGTAGGAAGTGCGGTTCGTCTCGGTACATTGAGGTGGTCGGTGAGGATGAGAAAAAGCAGCTAACCATCCCGTTAAGGTTCTTCGGTATCTTGATTTTATAAAAAGACTGCAACGCCTTTTCATCACGAAGGAGTCTCGCCAAAATGATGAAGTGGCACAAGGAAGGTATAAGGTACAATCCAAAAAATCGTACATCCATCGGGAGGGAAGCATGGAAGTCATTCGATGAAGAATACCCGAGGAAGCAGCCGAGGCTGGGAATGTCGAATAGCCATATCGGATGATGGTTTGAATCCATATGGTATGTCGTCCAATCCATACAAATTGCTGGCACGTGTTTGTAATTCCGCTCAATCTTCCTCCGGTGCCCTAATGCAACGGAAGACCATGTTCTTGTCGCTCATCATTCCGGGGCCCTGACTACCGGGAAGCAATTGGGTGTGTTTATGCAGCCGCTTGTGGATGCTTTGCACCATTCTTGGTACTTTCCGAGGTTGACATACGACCGGGATCTGCAGAGAAATTTCTTGATGAAAGTTTGGTTGCACTATTGCATGCATGACTTTCCGGCTATGCTCTATTCTGCGGATGGTGTACAAGTGGTAAGATGCCATGCCCGGTGTGCATGCAGGCTCTGCGAATGATTTGGCTGAGTAAGGGTGGCAAGTATGTAGCCTTTGACCTGCATCGACAGTTCCTCCCTCCAGACCATCCAGACAGGAAAGACAAGAAGAACTTCACGAAAGGTCGGGTTGTTCATGAAGTAACCGAGATTCCAACATTTTCGGGGGCAGATGTTCTTGCTCAGCTAAAAGCTTTGAAGCCTAAAGTCAAAGGCAAAGGCAAAGCCAAAGACAAAGGCTTCGAGGGATATGGTGAGACGCACAACTAGACTCACATTACCCCCTTCGCAGCTTCCCTATTTCAAGGACCTCAAACTTCCTTACAATATTGATGTGATGCACACGAAAAGAATGTGGCAGAGTCACTTTTCCACACGATCCTCAACATTCCTGATAAGACAAAGGATAACGTTAAAGCTAGAGCCGATCAACAGAGAATTTGTGATAGACCACGCCTGAACATGAAGCCTCCCACAGGCGGTCGAAAAAACTGGTTCAAGCCAGATGCTGACTTTGTCCTTAAACCGCCAAAAAAGGATGTACTTATCTGGCTGAAACAAATTTTGAAGTTCACCGATGGTTATGCATCGAATATAAGTAAGGGAGTCAATCTTTCAACGGGCAAAGTGACCGGCCTGAAGAGTCATGACTACCATGTATGGATTGAGCGGATAATGCCGGTGATGGTTCGAGGCTATGTCCCCGAGCATGTCTGGCGAGTGCTTGCCGAGCTTAGCCATTTCTTCCGCACGCCTGTGCTAAAGAAGTAAGTAAAGAGGTGATTGAAAAATTGCATAAGAAGGCACCGGAGTTGATAGTCAATCTAGAGAAGATCTTTCCGCCAGCTTCTTTACTCCGATGACACATCTCATTCTGCACCTCATGAAAGCGAGGTATTGTTAGGGGCCCTGTGCAAAATCGGTGGCAAGACGGCCCTAGAGGCGTAACAAGCATCTCCGACGGAAATGTGGAAACAAAGCTAAGATTGAAGCTTCCATAGCTGAGGCGGTTATCCTAGAGGAGGTGTCGACCTCGGGACATCATACTATCCGCACCACGTTCCCCATCTTCATAACAAGGTGCCTCGATACAATATAGAAGAGCCCAAGTATCAACCCAGGCTCGATCTATTCAACGCAAGGTGGGAGGGCTGGGGCCTCGAAATCTTATAACATGCCATGACAAGAGTGGGAGGACCTCATGTTCTATATCTTGCACAACATCAAGGAAGTTGAGGAAGTGTGGATGAGGTAATACCACTACACCATTCCTTTATGTCTTCCACATCATCATGTTTCATGTTCACTTAGTCCCGGTCTAACACCGCTTATCTTTTTAGTGATTTCGTTCAAGAGGAATGGATGGGAGTGAATCCTCCCTCTTGAGGCGGAGGCACTTACTCTTCTCCGTCATGGAAACCCCGGACGTAAAAATTTTGTTGCTTGGTTCATGGAGAAAGTAAATTTCCACACTCCCTATTAAATACCTACTTCAACATTTATTAGTTAACCGAACTAATGCACCCAACAATTTCCATTATACTTGTAGGGAAAAGATCCGAACATATCTATGGATGATGAATTGAGATGGGTTTCCATGGGTTTTGACCTGCCGTCATGACATGTACAAAGTATGATGTGAATGGGTATCGCTTCCATACAGAGGAGCACCAAAACAGCCGCCCGATCCGAAAACTATAAATACCGGAGTGTACACCCCGGTCAAAATTCAGTAGACTACTACGAAGGGTACAAAATATATCTGAGGTTAAATTCCCCGAGCGTGAGACCCTAAGTCCGCACGTGTTCAAATGCCGATGGTTCGATCCGGCGGAGGGGTAAAACATACGCCTTCCATTGGTTTGGTCGGTTAAACCATCAACCCTCTATGCCGGAGCCGATCTCTTCATTGCGGCTACCCAAGCTACACAAGTATATTATCCGCCTTACCCATGCCGTAAAGTGTATCTAAAGGGTTGGGAAGTTGTGTTCAAGGTGTCGCTACATGGTAAGCTACCGCACCGAATGAAGACGACATTACTACAACATTAACCCCATGACATACGAGGGAGTGTTCTATCAAGAGCAACCTGATGATGATGATGATGATGTGGTTAGAAACGATGACGCTAGACCATTGGGTGATGATGATGTGGACCCAAACGTCGACGATGCATGGAATGATGGTGAGACCATTGTCAATGAAAATGACATACTTATGCTAGAAAAGTTAAACGAAGACGCTGACGAGGAGGAAGAGCCTCCACCTCCGTCGGACAACGAAGATGATATGATTGATAGTGATGATGAGACGGACCGAGAAAGAGGTTACAACAGTTGATGATTCATATGGGTTCTAGCAGATGTACGTTTCAAGTTTAGGAATATGCCTTTTATGCATTTTTATTAATGTGTTTATTATCATGCCTTTTTCTTCATTTCATTAATTTACTAATTGCTTTTCTATTTTCAATGCAGGTTCGTGGAACATGGGCAAGGGAAGGCCGACGGCGTGGGTTTCACGCAAGGTCGCCGGCACCGCCTAGTCGAGTGGTCGAGCACGTAATCCTCCCCCTCGGCTACTTGACGATGACTCCTCACATGGAGGTCGAGGGAGAGGTGCCCCTAGAGGAGGAGGGGCGGGGAGAGCCTCTAGAGGACGAGGTGCTGGGGAGAGCCACTCTGTGGGGTCGCGCTGTAAAGAGCGCACCTCACCGACGTAGGGGTGTTGTCTTCGAGTCCCTCCCCTAGTGAGGTACCCTCCTCTAGTGAGGTACACTCTAGGGAGGAGGAGGAGGAGGAGGAGGAGGAGAATGAGGAGGAGGAGGAGGAGGGGTGGAGGAGGAGGAGGCACGCGAGGAGGAGGAGGAGGTGGAGGAGGAGGAGGTTGGGGAGGGGGAGGCAGGCGAGGAGGGGGGGTGGCGGGGATGATGGTGGTGACGGGAAGGGGGTTGACAACAAGGGATGGCTGCGTGGCAACGCAGCTACCATAGCAGGTTCCTCGCCATCGAGGAGCGTAGTGGCTCATTGAGCCCACGGGAAAAGAGTAAGCGGTTCATTATTTTGCTTGTCACATGCATATTCCGTTGTTATTTATTTTGCTTGTCACATGCTAATAGTTCATTCTTTTGCAGCAATCGGATATATTCTAAAGGGGTCCGTATTCTAACGGCCTCATCACCGCCTTTGCTGAAGTTATCTTGGCCGGGTTGTCTTGTCCAGATCCGGTCAGCAGCAATGGACCGTCGGGTTTTGGCCACGAGCCGGGACCATCGAAGCGGCCCTCCACGCGGACCATGAGACCCATGCCAAGGCCGTGACCACTACTTTTCTGGGTGAGTTATCTTCGTAAGCACAAGTCCATTCTAGTTTCATGAATGATTTAACTCATGGCTTCTTCCATTCTTGTTTCATGCATGATTGTAGAAATTCTATCGAGTTCTTCCGAGCATGTGGCTAGAGCGGACTGTATCGTCTTGCGCTAATGCAAGAAGAAGGCCCGCCAGATGCAAAGACGAGGTGCGCTATGTGGCTATCTCGACATACTACCACGACGTTCTTGGTGTGAAGATGACCAAGGAAGAAGCGGAGGATGGGCATTACCTTGGAGAGGCACGAGTACTTGGCGGTAAGTATAAAAGATTTTTCATTATGCTTTCATTATGCTTTCATTACCATGTGGTACATTTCACCGTTTCATGTTGACATGCCATTATGCTTTTATTATGTAGGTGTGTCCAAATTGGTGTTATGGAAAAGACGAGTCCTGGCGGCATTGGTGGATCTTTGGTGTGATGGGGCTGGAGCACAGGCGGCTATGAGAATAAAAAATAAGGCTAACCGAGGGAATGAGGGAGTACATGCTCAGTGGAAACCGAAACCACTATCTCCACAAGGCGCTTAATGTATGACTAACCCCATTAAACATTCTTCTTCTTCTATTTACCATCACTTTCTTATGTATGACTAACATCCGCTTGGTGGTGCAGGAGGAGAAACTGCGGCCGCTCACACATGCAGCGTGGAGATCGCCCATACGTGGAAGGACCCCAAGCTCGGCGAGCCCAAGTACTACGGCAAGAAGACCGCGTGGAGGAAGGAGGCCTACTCCGCACTATCCGGGTTACATCCTCGACACACCGACCCCATTGCGGCGGATCTGGACGACAGGGCGGTGGTGAGCATGGGGCCCAAGGAGCACGGTCGGGAGGCGGTTCTCGATGATGTGGTCACTCCGACTATCTCCTACACACAGCTTCGTCGGATCGACCCGAGCCTGAGCCAGCGCACGAGCCAGCCAGTGTCCAGTTCACAGTCCCTCTTTCAGGAGCAACAATCTATAAGTATTTTCCCTCTTATCTTCATTGCTCACTTTATTTTCCACATCTAGTAGTTTTATGAGTTCCATCATGTCATACCGTAGGCCTACCTGGAGTACACACGCCAGGAGACCATGGCGTGGCATCAGAGGCTTCATGAACACCAAGTGCAGAGGGATCGCCACCGAGCGAGCTTTTCAGAAATGGCGGCGGCAGTGTCCTCGATTCAGCCAAAGATAATGCCCTCCAAAGACAACCAAGTCTGCCGACCTTGAGGAGTTTGTGGCACGTAACGATGGCCCCTCACGGTTAGTTCATCCCCAATCTATTCACCCAAAGCATGTCATGCCTTTCAACACGATCATATATCCCATTAATATGTCTTTTCAACATCCGAGGAATGTGGATCTACCGTTGGCGGTGGTCTTTGCAGCACTCCGGAGACACGGAGACCGACCACTCCGATCCACGGAGGCGGAGGCGGAGGTGGAAGCGGTCTTGGCGGTAGCGCTGGCGGAAGCACTGACGACCTGGGCTTCGGCGCTCTTGGCGGTGACGACCTCCGGTGCTTTCGCGTCTGGCGCTTAAGCCATTCGGGGACTTGTGTGCTTATGCTTATGTTTTTAGATGACTTGTGTGTGGTGATGATCCTTTAGATGACTTGTGTGCTTCTATATGCTTATGCCTTATGATTGTGCTTATGCTTATGATTGTGATGATGCTTATGCATATATTGTTGTGCTATGTCGCTCCTTACATTACGTGATGTCGCTTCTTATATATGCCGCTTCTTATATATGCCGTGTATATTCAAATGAATTGAGCTGAAAAGAAACAGAAAAAGAAAAAATCGATTAGAACTATGCCGACGGGCCTGGCCGTCGGCATAACGGCGTGAGTTCCCGATGGTGACACGTGGCCGTCTATGCCGACGGCCCAGCCGTCGGCTTAGTTCTCGCCCAGAGTGCCCGATTATCGCAGCGCGTCTATGCCGACGACCAGCCGTCGACATCGTTCTAAACTAAGCCGACGGCCGTCGGCATAGGCAGCACTCAGAACAGCGGCGGCTCGCCACGTGGCACCTCTATGCCGACGCCTGGCCGTCGGCATAGTTCTAAACTAAGACGACGGCCAGGCCGTCGGCCTAGAGGTGCCACGTGGCGAGCCGCTGTTGCTCAGCAGTTGACGGCAGCCGCCGTTAGGTGATGGCTTTGCCGACGGCCCTGGCCATCGGCATAGATGTACGGCCACCGTCGGGATAGGGTCTATGCCGATGGCCGTTCTATGCCGACAGTCATCCTGGCTACGCCGACGGATATGTTGCCGACGGCCCTATGCCGACGTGGGCCGTCGGCATAGGCCTGTCCCGACGGCTAGTCAGGGCTATGCCGACGGCCCTGGCCGTCGGCATAGGGTGCGATTCCCGTAGTGAGGCTTGGGACAGCGGACCATTCTTCTTTCTCGTGATATGACAGTAAGTACCAAACACTAGAATAGAGATGAGGAGAAAGTTCACCAATATGGAACAACCAACAAACAAGGAACTCCCAAGGATCCAATACTTTGTGTCATGCTTCCATTTATTGGAGGCAGTACTGAGTGTAGACTGTGAATTGTTGCTACTTGGCACCTTGAGAAGCACTGTTCTCTGGACATAGTCGGCCATATTCCCATTAGACAAAGGGAGCTTCTTTTTCCAACATGTTCTTGTGCTTTCATTGTATACAGCCAAGGCACAGAAACAGTCGATCCGACAAAGCCTCCCACAATCATCCTCTGCTATGGGCTGATACTGCTCGTAATCAGATAGTGGCCAATCTACACCAGAAATTGATCTCAACTCATATTGTGCCAATGCGGTGGCCTCATCCAAGTCGCAGCTTTGCGGCTGAAAATCTTGTTTGCATCCACTGTACCTCCATCAAAGAACTTGTACCGCGGTGGGCAGGCGCAACTTACCATCTGGTTCTTGGTGCCATCGAAGGTGCAGTAACTATTGAACCCACATACGCCACTGCCAACATCTGTAACTACTTCATGGCAGATATTTTGGGGAAGTAAGCTCACTGCACTCCACACATCACCACTAAAGACGCTGGACTTTGGATTTTTTTGGGTATACATATTGCCGGAAAACACCATCCGAGTAAAGTGTAGCACGGGGGTAGTAGTCTGCCATAGATCCTAGTGCACCATATGTGATGTTGATCTGAGTACCATTTGTTAGGAGGAAGTATACTCTGCCAGTTTCATTGAACACCAGCTGTGAGCCATTCCCGGCTGTCTCGGTGGACCAATAAGAACCATGCTTGAAGCCGGAGGGCTCAGCAACGAGATAGAAGGCAAGGTTTCCATCGCTTTGCACATCCAGGAGAAACCGACCATTGGAATAGACAGTGGTGTCAAGTCGAGCACGGAGTGACTTGTTATGAGTCTGGTTACAAGGCAGCACCTGGGTAGGCAGGATGGTGTCTGATGGCACATCAAAAGTCTGCCATTTTGTGTTGCCGTCTGCACCAGCGAGCACAAAGTTACCACTATCGTGCATGCTGGCGGAGGCCACACCGGTTACCTGGGGATTCCAGACCTCCATACTAGAGGGGTCACGAAGCGAGAGTGCTCCATCTGTGGTGAGTTGGAGGATAGAGCCAGATGGTACCTGTACCGCCGATGGATCTTGGTCCGTAGTCTTGGCATACCAAGCAACCGTCTTGTCGCTGATCTTGTTGAACCAGATGGCGAGGAGGTAGAAGGAGGCATTGCCCTCAATGGGTCGGAAGCCGAAAGCAAAGTCGCCAGAGGGTGAGAGCCATGACGAGGTTGGGCCCTGGGATGCCAAAGTGGATCCCAGGGTGATGTTTCTCTGAGCTTGGGTGGATGAGGGGAACAATAGTGGCAGCAACAGCGCAGGCAAGAGGAGCGGAGATGCTATTGTTCCTCCTTCCTAGCGAGGATGAGCGATGCCAAACTTATGCACTTATGCTCCTTCAAATAAATGGCGTTTGATGGTGTTTTTCACTTTGGAATTCCACATGGCTGACTAATCAGGTGCTTATGTGAGGTTGATACAGCGTGTGGTGGCAAACGCAATTCTAGGGGATGCATTGATACATTTTTGTCCCATCAAAATCAGAAGTTAGTGCACCATAGGGATGATTCGCTGTCTTTGGGACTTTTCCACGAAAATAGTGCACATCCTTTTCAGAGGTGTCAGGCCTGACACTTGTGAGCTTGTGATTGCCTTCTGATCAGAGGTGACAATTGTTTCTCCAGTCCATGGTCAAGGATAAGAAAAAGAGAGGAATAATGTTGCTTACCTTCTCCCATGCAGAACGACAGTTTTGTGGCAACACAGTTTATACAGATCAAAGTTATACCTTCTCTGAACTACATTCTCTTTCAGATCAAGGATGATTGTTTTCTGAGCTTGGGTGGATGGGCGGAACACTACTAGTAAAAACAGCTTAGACAATAAGAGCGTAGATACCATCTTCCTTCTCCCTATATCACCAATGAGCGATGCCAAACTTATACACTTATACTCCTTCAGATAATTGGCATTTGACGGTCCTTTTCACCTTGGAATTCCACACGCCTGATTAATCAAGTGCTTATCTGATGTTGCCACGCGTATTGGGGCATAACATGATTCCAGAGAATGCATGGAAAATTGTGTCGCGTCGGTCAGAAGTTAGTGCCCCATACAGGGGCGGACCCAGGGAAAAACTTGAGAGGGGGCAAAAATGTATGGCCATATTTATGAATCAACAAGCAAGCATCCATATAAACTAAACACATGGGCATAATCACTTCATTCCCCACAAGATAATCAACTTCACTGTAAACTGAAAGAAAACTAACAATGTGAAACAAAATCACTGCATGAATATGTCAATATCTTATTTCAATGTTGCAAAAGAGAACATTGACATATTATTCTAACAATTTAATCCAGATTTCGCAAAAAAATCCAGACCTACAAAAAATTGCAATCAGGAGAATGAAAACATTGAAGGACGCCTTTACACTACAAAAGAAAAAATAGCAATCATCAAACATGAAGATGAACGACGCGGAAACAAGGTAGAACAGAACAACCGAATCAATTTTGAGTGTGTCGTGCAGATTAGCCAATTTTACTTGTAAGCAGAATACTGCATACTAAACTTTTACATGTTATAAAAGGTTGTTTGAACTGACTTAGTCACCTATATCAGTAAATTTATACAAAATTAGACTAACATGGTTTCTAACATAGAAATGGCAAACCAAGAAGATTGAAAAGAAAAAACCCTAGATGACCTTGCTTACCTTGATGCCAATTAGATTGAGGGAATTGCAGAACTAGTAATAGAGTTGTGCTGATAGGTCGTCGTGCAAGGCTAGAAGGGATTGACTAAGGTAGGCCGCTGATTGTCGGCGGCCAGACGGCGGCTGCGCGATGTCACGATCGCCTCTTGCGCCATTGTATGGTGTATGCGCTTCTAGCGTTTTGTGACTTCTTGTGCGTGAAACAGGGCCGAAGCGATCGATCAAGTCATTCAATTGTAGGCTGTTTTGGGTCGTGGGCTGCTTCTACAGATTTATAGTATATGGGCTTTTGAAATAAATAAAACAGTGAGCTGAGTGGGGGCACACCTTGCTAGGCCGAGGGCAACATGCCGTACGTGAAAAAATCGAGTGGGGGCAGCTGCCCCCACAGCACTCAACGTGCGTCCGCCCCTGGCCCCATAGGTAGAATCGTTTTCTTTAGGGTAGTTCCAAGAATTTAATGCACATCCTTTTTGAAGTAGACAGGCCCCTGATGGGTGTGAGCTTGTGATTGGTTTGCAGAGCGGCAAGTCTTTTTTCCAGTCCACACTCCAGGATAAGTAAAACAAAGAGAACTAATGCTTCTTTCCTTTTCCTGTGCTGAGTGACATTCGTGTGGCATCGTAGGTAGGTAGTACAGCTGAACTGAGGTATATCATATCTCAACTAATAATATTCATTTTTCCTTTCTCTGAAATGACGCTTATCCAATATGTTTCTTGTGCCTAGATTTTTTTTTTACATATAACCGTTGTTAATTATAAGAGATCATTGCCTAATTTCATGGTGAAGGATGGTACGGCACTGAAGATATGATATTACTAAGTGGTGGCTCTTGGCAATTCCAATTTCGAGTGGCAAATCAGGACCTTTAATATTGCTTTCCATGGATAACTTGTGACTGTTCGCGTTTCCTTTCTCGTTATAACTTATAAGGTACATTCAATCTGAAATCTGCACTTTATTGTTTGTTCATGCACTACAGCATTCATTCCATGCATGTATTGATCAGTTATCCTCTCATGCATCTCATGCTCTTGGTCTCCACACCAGTATAATAAGATTCTCGTATATATAGAAGTTGACTCAAGGTGAAATGCATGATCACGGCATGTTGAAATGATGTACTATTGCTGGCATACCGCAGCTCTATATGTTTATGCTTCTTCAGAGATACCATTCCCACCGTTCGGGTATGATAGGACTCCATCTTAACTTTTGTTTCGTTCATGTGAGATTTTGGAGAAAACCAAATGAAAGCCCATGTCCCAATGGAAACAACTCACATTGTTCACAGTTTGAATTGGACCAAACAAAACCACAGAACCATTCTACAACTAGGGAGCACAGCGTTTTAGGGTGTGTTCCGGTTTTGAGTTGAACCCGTCGAGTCCGCGAGCTGATATGTGTTAGACATGTGTCCGGACCTACCAAATTGTATCAACCCGGTAAAATTCCCCTAGATACGTCAACCGCCCATATCAGGCTGCAGATGCTTGGCGTGAGGGCATGTTGCCGGTGGTGTCAGCTCCAACGAGGTCTACGACTGGCTTGCCGCCGCATAGTTGATAGTCTGGCGGGAAGTGTGCTGGAGCTACTAAGACCTATGCCATAGTCATCTTACTTGCTTCTCTGTGACTACTAGTTTGCTCTCCGTCATTCTTGCTGAGCAACTCACCCAGTTCATCTAAAATGAGTTTATGCGCACTTCTATGCCACTCTCCTATAGCCGTTGTCGGTACATTTTATTAGGTTGTTTTGAGTTTTTTCTACAAAAATAACGGTGGCCCATTAGAGACTTGGTATTCATCACCGAAGTGTATATTGCTACTCAAACAGATCATACATGTGTCCAAATGAGTTGAATATTCTTACGATTCCGGATTAACCTTATATCCAGATTTGCTAGACATTACTGTTTTCAGAAATGTTTGTCGCCCACGTGCTGAACTTGTTTAAGAATGGAAATATAAAAGATGACCAATCTCTTTTTAGGACAAGTTGTAGCACGTACAACTTTGTTTCCTACACTGTAATTTGACCTGCAAGAATTAGTAGTAGCAAACTACCATGTGGCAATAATTGGGATGCTTAATTACCAACCCAGTTCCATTATGTTTAGCAGTACAACTGTTTGAAATCCTTCTCTATTCCCAATTACTTATGATTGAGACATACTGAAACAATGGCATCAGAATTGCGCTTGTTCATTGAGCTTGACCTGAGTATGTTCCGCTCTCGTTCCTGTTTGTTAGTGCTAGAACCATGCTTGTTTGTTAGAGATTTTGTCATGGAAATAAATAAATAAAATAGTTTATGGTAGAAGTGCAGAAACCATTCATGTCACTCGCAGCTACTGTAGCAGTTTATCAAGCATAGTTTCTTCTGAAAGGTGCGGGTAAGATGGAAGGGGAAACTGTTTACGTTTTTAATGGCTTGCTCAGTGGTTTTTATCCAACCGTTTATGCATTTGTATAACATTCCTACTCCAGTTATTGTTTTTCAAATGATGCTTAGTGCGTAGTACGTATTCTGCCTAGAAAAATTGCATATGGTGAGCTGTTGAAGTATGGTATATCATTATCTCTTTTCTACCACAGGATAGATACAAAAGTACTGATTCGACAACTATCATGGGATGTTTCACGCATGGCGGTGTTGCTTATCATGAGTAAGCTGTGGCTGTTAGCAATTCAGTTTGGATGACTTGCATCCAGCCATATGTAACTGGCGTGCAAAAACCAGTTACTGCATTTTATTAAATAAGGTGTGAATATTGACACTTCACTAGATTCTTGTACTGCATGTAATGGCTATGAGTTGGTATGGTTCCCCTAGAACAAGTTTTCAAAGGCCATAAGTACTTGTAAGCTGCGGCATGAAATCGCATCAGATGGCAACTCACCCATGCTGGCAATGCATGATCTATCACATGCTTTTAATGTCAACACAGTACCATCTTGGAGAAACGTGTGATGAAATGTAGGGAAAATGCAATCTGGCAATCTGCAAGTCTATATATCTACCTAGCCTCAGGGTACTATCATCTTGATAGGTCCAGTATGATATCCTTCACCTTAACTTTGATTTAGTGGCTGTGAGATTTTGGAGAAAAGCAAAAAACGATGATGATTTCTCTAAATTGCAGTTTGGCATGGCTTTCATTGCTGTTGTACTACTGTTTCCGATTATCCCCTCTTCTGATGGGTATGCCACTAAACATCGACTTATTATTCAATCAGCTATCCAATTTGCTTGCTAAATTATTTCCCTCTGCAGAGAACATTTGTCCGTCCCAGGGTATTATGAAGAGTTCAACCTCGAAAACCAGAACAATGATGCCATAATTGATTGGTTGGACGAACGGGACAATAAGGCTGCCGTATATTATATACCTAATTGGATCCCGGTTCTCGGGGAGCCTTCTGGATACTGCTTTCTATACATGGTCGTGCAGTTCCCAATAACGTCAGAGCGGATCGACCTCAAGGAGAATTTGAGTACACAGTCCTTGTGTTTGAGGTCTGACAATCTCTATGTTGTGGCGATTCTCATTTTTGGTACCAACGATTATTATGCATTTGACGGAGAGGAAAATCTCATCCCTAATTCCATACCACTCAGATTCGACTTACGACTCTCCTAGAAAGGGAGGATGGAGAAATCTAGTTAACATGGGAGTAGGGAATGCTTTGTTGCGCAATTTTCTCCCTGACGACACGCATGAACACACAGAATTAGCGTTGGATAGCCCAGCCAATAGGATAACACACAATGCCACGACACCAGTCAAAGGAGTTTGTGGACATGTACATGTAAATGTACTGAACTTTTGCAGAGCGATAAAAATGGTTTGATTTTTGTATGCTTCATTCATGTACAGTATCTCCTATCATATACCTAAGTGCATGTGAGAAAACAATAGTATAAAGCATGCTATTTAATACATGTACACTCACACAATAGTGGGAAGAGGATTTGGAGGACTCGGGGTGCCCCACGTACCCCTCTATATGAGTATTAAAATAAAAAAACCGAGAAAAAAATGAAAAAACCCTGGATTTTTATTATTTCAAACCTGGGTGCCCAATTTACTCTCGTGTGAAATTTTGTGAAAAAATACCTGGAACATATTCTTAGTAAAAGAAAGACAAAAAAAATCCTATGTAGAGAGAGAAAAACTGTTTGGATTTCTTTGCCACGGATACATTTTCTGGTATTTTTTAACGAAACTTCACACGGGAGTAGATTGGGCACCCTGGTTTGATAACCCTAAATTCAGTTTTTTTTTAATTAATATTCGTGCCAGGAGCTCCAATGTATTTTCCCACAATGATGTTGTTTTGCTCTATCAATTGACAATGTAATCTTAAAGTTTTTACGAAGAACGCGTAGAGTGGATTAAGAGGGCCCAGAGTGTATCCCTTCATTAATTGCCCAGGGGTAAATCTTAGTCTTGACTTATCTAGCACCAGGTTATAATTTTTGGAATACCTAGTTACCTTTATGATTACCCAGTTAGTGTAAAACGTTTGGTGACCGAAAATATTCATCCAGTATTCTGGTGTCAATGATTTGGAAAATTTGATCATCAATAAACATGAGCTAATCAAGAGGCCTGACTAGGGATCATTATGGTGTGTAGCATTTCAAACATGCATACAGGTTTTCCTCTACAATCACATATTCAAGAACTTATGCACATATATAGTATGAAATACAAACTTAATCATGAATGTGAAAAAAAAATACTTAATAACTTTATTATTGCATCTAGGGCATCTTTCCAACAGTCTCTCACTCTTGCAGTGCTGCTCATACTTTGGTTGAGCGAGAGACTTTTGTCCACGGTTCTGACACTTTTGAGAAAGAGAGTGTTTTCCCTTATTCGAAAATGCTTAATTTGAAACTTGCAAAGAAATAAATTATAAAGAAACGGAAATGCCCGCTTCATTCACACCCCTCCACAGCAGGTGTGGGAGTATCCCGGTCCAACCGGTAGTGGTCGAGCGAGCGACCATCGAGGCCGATGCGGTTAAACGTCGCGATGAAGTCCCGAGCCGTGACGCTCCTATAGATCGGGGGGCTGCGTCCATCCGTGATGGGGCCATGCAGCCTCGTGGACCTCTCCACGTCGGTGTTGAAGAAGGACGCCACGGAGACCCTGGCGGTGTCTTTGCTCTTGTTGGCCAGGACCCTGTGCTCCACGCTCCTGAACTGGTCATTGCTGACGAGCTGCACTTCATCAGAGTTACATATGTGTTAGTACGACTTAGAGCGAGCGAAATGGTTGGATGGAGACGGAGGTGGATATGCATGCCTGGAGAAGGTCGCCGATGTTGATGATGAAAGCGCCGGGCACGGGAGGGACGTCCACCCAGGTCTTGCGGTCGACGAGCACCTGCAGGCCGCCCATGCCGTCCTGCAGGAGAACGGTGAGGAACCCGGGGTCGGTGTGCCTCTTGGTGCCCCAGGTGAGGTACGGCTCCGGGCACGGCGGGTAGTATTGGCACACCGCGTTGAGGTTCTCCGCGCAGCCCATGTCGCGCAGGTGGTCGCTGCTCAGGCCGAGCGACTCCGACAGCAGCTCCAGCACGGACAGCCCCACCTTGGTCACCGCGTGGCCGTACTCCGTCACCACATCCCTACATATATTTAATTTTTTGGTTTCAACAAATCGATTATGTTATGAGCTAGAAATCCATGATGGATCATGTATGATGCAGTCTAGAGTGTGTATACGTGTTCATGCACACTGCTCCCTCCGTTCCTAATTAAAGATGAGATGTTTTAGCTTTTTTCTGATTCATGTTTTGGCGTACGTGTATGTTCCTCCATTTCAAAATGTATTTAGTCCACATCAAAATGTGTAAAACATGTTATACTTAGGAATGGAGGGAGTACCTGACAGCCTCGGGCAGCTCTTCGGAAGGTGCCGGGTCCGGAGCGAGGTGGAAGAAGAGGGTGTCGCGCCAGTTGGCCGCCGCGGACGAGAAGAGGTCGAAGTTGGAGGCGAAACGCACCTTGCGAGCTTGGTCCCTGCTGTAGATGGCCTGCTTCGCCTCCGCCGGTCCCTCGTTGAACCGGCGCACCCCCTCGAGCATGCCGGCCATGAGCTCGGCCGGCACGCCGTGGTTGACCACCTGGAAGAAGCCCACCGTCGCGGCCGCGTGCCGCACCAGGGCGACCGCGTCCTCGCGCCGCGGGGCCGATAGGTCGACGGTCGGGATGGCCCCCTCGACATGGTTTGAGGACGTGATGCCCTCCAGGGACTCCGGCGAGTGGCGGAAGATGGGCGGGAGGGCCGTGACCCCGGCGTCCACGAGGCCCTTGACGCCCGCCTTGGTGTCGTCGAACGCCTGTAGCTCACGCCGGCGGTCCCAGGCCTCGCCGGCGGCCGATTCTGTGGAAGGCATCGATGATCTCACTTATTCGATCTGTGCCCGCTGCAACCACACGCGTTAATAACAATACAAGGCAAGTGTAGGAGTGAGTATAGATGCTGCTCCAGCCGGAAATATATATATAATCGCGCTTGAGGGAGGCCGTCGCTCAAGTGCGCCACGATCTCTCTAGCCGTAGTTCATGGCCTACCACATGAACAACTATTTATCTAGTCCATCCACAGTACAAGTGTAATAGTCAGCAGCAGCAGCAAAATTTATTTTTGCGCAAGTATCAATTTGATTTCTCAATGTCTTATCACTAATCAGTACTCCACTAGTGTCGAAAACATTCTTATATTATGCGACGGATGGGAGTACGTACCAAGGCAGAAAGAAACCAGTAATATATAGGAGCATAATCTACGAAAATGCTCGCGGAACCTAGGCGCACCCGAATTGAAAAGAAAAATTAAAAATAGTAAAAAAATTGAAACTTTTGAACAGCATATATGGTCTAGCAATACTCACGTTAAGAGTTTCAGGACAAAATGATTTAAGCCGTATTCCGAGGAAAATGCAACATAACCAATACTAGTACTCTATATAAACACTACTTTTTTTTTTGGCTGCATGTCTGTTTTTCCCCTCAGAATACGACATAGCTCATTTTCGCATAATCGGGTGCGACTAGACCCATGTCCCAAAAACCCACACCGCATAACGTATTGCTACCTCCAGTTATATTTATTGGACAACCAAACTGTGCTGCAATTAGTGTTACCATGCTGTCCAAAACGTCAAGTTCTCTTGACTGGAGACAGTAGGTTCAATAATTGACACGGCCAATCCTACTACTGGCAGATCCGAGCACGCGATGCACGCTGCCTACGTGGCCCTTCCTCCTCTGTCCTCTCGAGATCGCGACCATGGAGCACTTCCAGCTCTCGAGATGCTGACCTTTTTTTACCCTCTCCATTGGGTTTATCATGTAAATCTTTCTTCTCCACAAACCTACTGGTTTGGTCGTGGTGCCCGATCTTGGGGGCACAATAAACCCGAAATGAGGGGAGTAAGATGGAGCTAATAGTGGGGTTTGCAGGCGACAAGTGCGAGACCATAGATCTCTAGCTGTACGTTCCTGTAGATGCTCATGGCCGACCACGTGCAACAACTATCTATCTAGTCGATCCACACAAGTGGAGTAATAGCCAGCATGCAGCAGCAGAAATTTTTATTTTCCTCCAAGTATCAATTTGATTTTCTCAATGTCTTATCACCTGATCAGTACCAAGGCAGACAGAAACCAGTAATAGAAGCATAATCTATTAGGCCCCTCTCAATGCTCCACCTTGTACAGGTGCTAAAGCTGTCATGTAGGCAAAAATAATAATGTGGCAAGGTAATTAAGAGGAGATAGATGGGTGTGGTGACCCCATGAGCACTGAAATTTGTGTTTTTTTTTTTTGCGGAGGCAAAATAAAAATAAGTTTTTCACAAAATTATGCCGCGCAGACATGTTGGGAAGATGTGTGCGTGAAATATTATTCCAATTTTTTGACATTTTAAAACGCGTTTAAGATGTATTTTAAAAAAGCGGGTTCATATGCCCATGGGTTCAGGATGTCCATGCTTCAAGTAAACCATCCTAGATCAAATCGGTTAGCTGCATGATGGAGCAAAGTTTGTTTCACTTAACCACACTTAAGTGGATACTCCTAGCTGGTAACCTGGTACTCCCTCTGTAACTTAATATATGACGTTTTTGAAACTGTTATTTTCTCTAAAAACGTCTTATAAGTCTCTGTAAAAAAATATAAGAGCGTTTAGATCACTTATCGATAAGTGATCTAAACGCTCTTATATCTCTGTACAGTGGGAGTAGTAGATTAGAAGGGCCAACTTTGCCGACATTACCGCTGCTTCATTTGGAACGCCAGAACTTTGTAAGATCTTGTATGGTCAATTTCACAAGAAATGGTGAAGTTCACTCATGCCCAGGGTATACCCTATGCTGCTGATTTATATTAGTATCGCATTTATAAGTAAATACTACTAGATCAGAAAGGGAAGTATGTTATACTGTGGACCAAACGCAACAAAAAAAGACAAAGAAGAAGAAATCAAACCGTCGGCAAATGCGGGGAAGAAGGCGCCCTAGTAGCTGGCTACGGTGTTGTTGCCCCAGGTACCAGGAGACATAAATCTGATATGAAGGGGCAGCAAATAGCAGCTGGGCTTTGCAGCAGCTAGAAAGGTTATAGCTAGCTAATTTGATATGTATATTGATTTTAGATACACTCTAATTTGTATTGATAACAACACATATTAAAAAAAATTGATTATTATTTTAGTCGTTGTATTAAGGGCCCCTGAATTTTAGTTTTGTTAAAGGCCCCCGAAATCTCAGGACCGGGCCTGATCACGGGGCATCATAGCAGTGATGGTGAATCTAATTTTGGTTTGGCATTACCCTTGCCCGATCTCCATATTTAACAATTAGCACGACCAATCTTGATTCAAGCAGATCTGAACACACGATGCACACCGCCTATGTGACCCACCTCCTCTCCGACGGGGAATATCCACAACGTAGCGCGACTATGGAGCGGTTCTAGCTGCGGAGATGCATTTTTTTACCTCTCCATTCGGGTTTATCCGGTAAATCTTTCTTGTGCACACACCAGCTGGTTTGGTCGCGGTGCCCGACCTTGGGGGCATAGTAAACCCGAATGGAGGAAGTAAGATGGAGCTAATGGGTTTTCCAGGGTGTTTGGGTAGTAACACATGTTGAAAAATATATTGCCCGCCTCTCTCCTTCAATTACGACTTTTGAAGCAACTGGCTGGAGTCTGAATTTGATATGGTATTCGAGAGGTCTCAAGTTCAAGACCATGTCAATGCAGTATTAAAAAAAGATGTCCTATATTGATCCCATGTCTAAGGACAAAATTAGTCTAGATGTGAAGGGGGAGGGGGGGGGGGTGTTGAAATATATTACTCGCCTCTCTGCATCAGTTCGGACTTTTGGGTCAATTGGCTGGAGCATGAATTCAATAACGCACACTAAACTTGAATATAGAAGTATTATGAGGTGGTCCCCTTGGTTTTCTACCCAACACCGACTCAAATGAGCTAGCTATTAAGAGAGGGAATGGCACGGATCCGTCTCTAATTGCTATCTGAGTCTGGGCTCATATGCTCCGGTGAACAGTAAAATAAATTTTAAAAAGTAGCAAAAATACTAAAATATTGGATTTGTTTTGCATATAAGATACTTGAGTGTGTGATGCCCGTGCAAACTTTGGTACCGTTTCGACATTGGAGGATATCATGGCAAAAAAAAAATACAAAATAAGCTTTGAACAATGCGTCTTTTTTATCTTTCTCATAGGTTCATCTTTTTCCTGAGAGCTACTCAAATGTCGAAACACCACTAAATCTGACACGGTCGTCACATAGTCAAGCATCTTGCATGCCAAAAAATCTGAATTTTTTTATTTTTTTTGCTAATTTTTATTTTATTTTACTGTTTACCCCTGGTAGAAGATGAGCCTGGAAGCAAAATCGCCGCGACCTGGATCCGCAAAATAACGTTCATGGCCCGTAGCATATGCATGCGTGCCCAGCATCTTTCTTCTTTGGACTGTATTCGCAGATATGAGCATTTTCAAATAAGGCACGCGAAGCACGCTGCGTGCGTGTCCATCTCTGCTACCGTACCTCTGGTCGGATTGGTTGGCACCCTGTTCGCATATTTTTGGACATACCATTATCAGTGCATGCACCAACTCAAAAATAAAAATAAAAATAAAAACAGTTCATCCGTGTGGATGGACGAAGTGGGAGTTGGTGGTTTGCTAAATTTTGTCCCCGCGTGAGGAACGCGATAGTATCATCCGGCATGGGCGTGCAGGCAGGATCAGCAGCAGTATGGACTGGCGCAAGGTTCGGCGACCCCTAGTGCTAGCCAGATTTGTAACTGTTGTAAGAGCAAGTATAATAAGGTGCAATCAGCAGGCTGTAAGGGTTAAACTATTATATTTTTACTGAGTTGGATGAGAGAGAATGGAAGAGAAAAGAAAAGCGTACTGTAGATTAACAGCCGGCTGTAGCACGGACTACAACAAACATCGTAAGAATGTAAGATGGGCCATGTATTAATAAAGTATTACTTCATAGCAACTTGCTACTATACGTGTTGGCTATTATTAAGTCAACTATATGTGACATGGCAACTCCGTATAGCCGGTAGTTGGCTATACTATTAACCATGCTCTAAGCTACAGTGTGCACACAAGGTCCCATCCCTATCGTGTATGCATGGTCTGCTCTTTTCCCACAGCTCCTGCTGCGACAAGTTGAGTGGCACAAGCTGTTGGAAGCATGCATCTAGTCCAATCAGGCGTTTTGGATGTTACTATTTATGACTTAGATAGGCCACATCTAGAAGTGTCCTAATTATTACACATCTAAATGACTCAATCAAATTACATAGCAAAAAAGATAAAAAAAAAGTATCTGCATGAATCTTCGTGTCAAATCAATGACATAGGATTTAGATGTGCAAGGGCACATCTAGATGTGCTTTAGCAAAACTGTTTTGACTTTGGGCTGTTTGGTTACGTCCAGACACTGTTGAGGCTGCATAAAAACCAAATTGTTCTTCCTTCAATGAAGACTATGACATGGTTCTTACAACACCTCTAGGCTTGGCTCTAGAGGAACACTCAAATTGTACGTTTCCAGTGAGCCTGGCCCGAGCGATGCAATCGAGCGCACCTGGGTTGGTCTGGCGATGCGAGCTAGGTGCAGCCCACAAGTGGTTTTGCACGTGTTCTATTCTATTCATCTCCTTAATTTCCCTCACATAATTCCTTCTAATCTATACAAAGGTGTTTCAATTCGAAATAAATCCTGCACGAAAAAGATGCACCTCGACATTTTTGTTACATTTAGACGACCGGTTCCTAATTTCATGGACCGTCAATCTTCGATTTCGTGCTAATGTTTGGAGTTTTTAGGCGAATTTTAGTAAATTCTTTTCACCCGGTCGATCATTTGAAACTTCTTTTGAGCACTAGCTTCATCTCGTCGTTTCACACGACTTTCTTCTACTTTGAGGGTCATAGATTAGTAGATCTACATCTCCTACTTGACCACACAGATGTGTTCATCTGTGCATGTTACGAACTGATAAATTTTGGCAAAATCTTCTCACCCGGTCAACCGTTTGAAATATACTTTGATCACTATCTTCATCTCCCCGTTTCACATGACTTTCGTGTTGTATGTTTTCTGCTTCGACGGTCGAGGATGAGTAGATCTAAGTCTACCTATTGATTGTACAAACGTGCCAGACCTTGTCATTAGTCGCCTGATTAGCGTCTACTCGATTTCGCGACCGTTGAATGAGCATCTGAGGGCTGCCACACCTTCTTCTACCTCGAGCTGGCCCTTCTCTTTTTCCCTCAGCACCCTGCTCCCACTTGAGGTAAGTTTACCACATGAATGAGAGGTGAGATTAATCATCCGCACTACTCGTGCACACCTAGCATAAAATTCACAATTGGTCACCCGGCCTCAAATTGCTCCAAGGAAAGCACGCTTAGCTTTGAGGTTCCTTTCAGATGTGCTACCGGAAAAGAAGGTGCACCTTGTTGATATGTGCCATAGGAAGGAGATGCAGAATTCAACCAACTGGTCCCTAAACCAGAACAAGATGATGAAGTAGAACTCATCACCGACGAAGAAGAGGAGCAGCCCCAAGAAGAAGCGCAAGAAGAGAACTACACCACCTATACCGACATCTACAGTCTTCAGGGCTCCATCAATGAGATGATAAACCTCACCGAGCCCTTTCGATGCACGTCCGTGTACATGAACAACAGCTTCTCCGAGTGGAGCCAGGAATGGGCTCATGGACAGCAGCCGCCACAATGATCTAATTGGTTTGGGCTTGCAAAGGCTTAAGCTTGGGGGAGGTCACTACCATGTCTCCATCATGATGTGGTGGTATTATTTTCAACAGTTGTAATGAGGTTGTACTTCAGCTCCCTGAGCTTCAAATACTCATGTTGGTTTGTTCCAACACTTTGCTTTTTGACTTGCTTTTGTTTTTCATTTTTCTTTGCCGGATGCAATTTTTTGTTTGGAAAGTTAGCTTTTAAAAATAGAAAATCCAAAATCAGAATAAGTTTTGTTTTGCTCTTTTCTTTTGCCCGATTTCTCTTGCATTTTTGTTCATATTTTAGAGGAGTTGATCTACGTCCGACAATGAGGAATGCAATCTTAAGGAGGAGAAGTGTGTAAATTCATGATCGTGAAGGTATGGCCTATGACTAGCATCTTTTGCACTTGAATTACTTAGAATAGATGTAGTAGTAGTATGCGTTCAATTGGGAGTAAGTGTTGATAGTTAAAACAAAGGTTTGTTTTCTAGTAGCTAAAATTATTTAGTAGCCTTTGTTCCGTTTAATCTAGATAACCAAGGATTGTCGTGGGCCTGTTTTTTATTTAAGAAAGTGATGTTAACAAATAATAACCATACGCAAGAGAAAGTCTCTGGAAAGACTTCGGAGCTGAGAACTTGTAGAGAATATGATGTTAAAGATAGTCAACTCCATAGTGTTAATTTTAATAGACTCAATAGTCTTGTGGATAAAGTTATCTAGAGAAACTTAATTGAAAGATGAATGAGATTATGCAAAAAATCTGTGTTGTATTTCCACATGGTGCTTCAGCTTCTCACTGGTTCTATGGCCTTGTCACTATATACGCGTTCAAGTGTGTAAAGAAGGCTTCATCATATTTCTTGATGTTATGCTGAGAACTCTGCTAGCCAATGAACGATCCACCAAAGTTTCGGCTCGGATTTTCGTTATGAGTTTGTTACTGTACATAGTGGCAACACTACATCAAATATTATTCAGCTTTTTCTTGAATGTGTGTGTATGTGGTAATAACTGAGTACTGATTGCAATAATTGATCAATAGTACCCAAACTTAAGCCACTACAAAACTTTATGCATGATCAGCTTTTTGTCATAATCCCGTTACCAGACGACTAAAGTTTCAGCAAGCAATGATTAAAATAAAGTTCTTGATATCCTTGATGAGTGGGTGCGTTGGCGAGTTACTCTAGAATCATGTTATCTTTACATATACTTCACTCCCTAATTTATGTTTTCATTGCTCAAGAAGTAAAAACTCTTCTGTGTATTCCTGACAACCAAGTGTTAACTAGAAGAAATAGAATCAAGTGTTACTTTGTTATATTTTCTAGTTGAGAAAGAATTGTGTTCATTATCTTTGCTTTCATAACACTTGCATAATAACCATGCCACGGCGACAAATATACTGAGGGCTATCTAGGTGTATCGACCGTATGTGAACCAAAACCTTCTTTAAATGTTTTGGTTCAAACAACTGAGTTTCTTACGGTTTTGATTTATCTCCATGTTGCTCGAGGACGATCAAGTTTAAGCTTGGGGGAGTTGATGAGTGTTATTTTTATGCTCAAACCTAACTTTAAATCGAGTTATTTAAAAAAAACTGAGATATCCACTCCGATATTGCTACTAATGACTAATGAATGCAAAGGGTTGCCAATATCCGATCTTTATTTTGTTTTCACAGGAAATGGGCTTGATATGGACGAAATCATGTCAATACATGAAAAGGAGTAAAGAGGAGATAGAGGAGATCAACTGGGAGGTGCACCCGGAAGAACAGAGCACAAGACGACGCTCCATACAACTGCGCAAGCTTGTATGAGCGGTCGTATGGGCTGCCAATGGCGTCCCCTGATCCATCTGAATAGACTTTATAAAAGGCCCTACGCTAGAAGAGCTACAGAACATCGAGAAAAATGCCGAGACCTACAACTTCATCATACACAGCAACCCTAGCTGCCGCCATTTTCCCATCACATATCCATAGCCACGACCATCACCATCACCGTAACACACCATGACCATCACCATCACCGTAACACTCAGCCAACTAGCCATACTCTGTAATCGTTTATCACATCCGGCAACTATTGTAAGACATATTATCAATCAATTGATCGTCATGATGTGTTCATCAGTGATTTCTCCTTGTGATCTAATCGCCATGTTTGAGTAATTCGGTAAGATCATGGATTGAGGCATAGTCCTATAATCCTATGTATTTATTGAAGTGATCGATGGCAGTACTTTGAAATAACATCACGTATGTGTAATATAAAATTGCTTCACAGTTTTTTCTTGTCTCGTCCGTGTTCTTCGTCCCTACAGGTACCAAGGATCATGGAGAGGAGAGACACGGAGAGGCTGCGAGCAATGAGACCATGAAGTGTTATACTGAACACAAGTGACAGAAATGTTTAATATGGTAACATGGATCCTATCCCTGGGACACAAGAGGTGTGGTCATTAAACACGAAATACTTTTTCTAATTATTATCTTAATTAGTGAGGAAACCCCACGCAACGGATAGAGCCTTTCTGTTGGACAACTAACTCTTGATGCAGGATGCGCTCCGCTCAAGACGTAATTTGGTTACATCCCTGACTTCGATACGTTACAAGCACATCTTGATGGATAACTTCCAGGGCACAAATTAATATCATAATGATCTTGTTCGCAAATATATGGTTGTAAGAACAAGTCCTCATACCATGCCTATTTTTATTATAAGTGTTTTCAGTTTCAACTTGATTTAGATCTAGTCAAAAGTTGGTATTAATACTCATGCAAAAGCTTGGTAGAAACCCCTAACTTTAAGGGTGCCTTCCTCTCCTGGGTTTGATAAGTCGGGGTCATCTCCGGCAAAAAATGTGAGAATTCTTTCTACCCCTTTATCAGGTCACTAAAGAGAGTAATCACTGTCCAGGAGACAATGGGCCAATGGGCAACACTTATGACCCATTGATGACGTAAGATATCAAAGGCTAGGGGGGTTCGTGATCAGGCTAAGTCCTAGCAGTTGGATCCTACACCCCCTGATGAACGAGATCCAATAGTCGGTCACCGTGAAGACAGGAGCAGTCAATCGTTTTACAGTCCGCTGTGACCTTGGATGCCATGACCCCCACGATGTCTTAATTGGCATTGTTACCCAACGGTGGTATAATATAGTTAAATACGATAGTTACTAGCAATAATGACCATAAACAGTCTACCATGCATGTGTCCATGAATAGCATTAATATCAGCCCGTTGTGGCACTCCTCCTAGCGCACTCTATATAAGACAGGAGGATGGCACGGGGCTGAGGATTGAACTCTCTCTCATATTTTTACCTTACGCCAAGAGCACCACAGAAGTAGGGTATTACCTCCACCAGAGAGGGCCTGAACCACTATAAATAATTGTGCGTACTCCCATCCGTACTGATTACATACATACCCCTTTAGTATTGTTAGGGTTATATCCACGACAGTTAACGCCCACCTTGGGGCAAGCGTCTATCGATGTCATGGTGCAGATGATTTGTTCTATGGTTCCTGCTGGCAGCATCCACTTCGGCGAGGTCAAGTTCACCATTGATGGTTCAGCCTAGCATCATGATGCCCCGCTGAATAGCACTGACCTACCGGCACACGGGAGCATTCATTACTGGGCCAATGACTCGGGTGTTTTGAGTCTTCACCTTCCATCCTTGCACCAGTTGGCGAAGCTTGTTCTCCATCATCGCCGGAAGCACTTCGGTAAGCTTGGTCCTCAGTTTCGCCATTCTGCGAGCCAGCTCATGGGAATGATGGATTTTGAGTCACTTTTCCCTATCTGGGAATCGACCTCCGAGGAGGAAGAAACTTGCGGGACACGGGTATCAGTCGTAAATGTTTTCATGGCCAGCATGGTAGCTCCCGAGACAAGCTATCGGAAGGAGGGACCAGTCGATCCGTCCGCTGCAGCCGACAATGCCGCGGTGGGCATCGAGCAGCAAGGTAGCCCACAACTCACGCGTAGTAGCGGGAGGCTACTGAGCGGCTCCTTAACACCCCAATATCAAGGGATTCACCAGATGACAAAGCACTCTGGCTGAGCGCGCTCGCCTGGCATAGATTGAGCACAACTTGATCGTTTGTGAGCAAGCGCCGACTGACAATAAGAATTTGCACAACATGTTTTGTCCTACCCTCTTTCACGAAGCACCGAAGCAGAGCATTAATAATCTGTGAACACATGTAAACTTCAAATCATAGTCATCCTCTTGATACCTTGATTATTTTCACTTCAAGGTCTAGGGTTCAGGACCATGACATATGCATACAACTTGCTGATAAGATCCAGAACATATATATTAATGAAAATATAAATAATTCAGATTTGAAATCATGACACTCGGGACCTAAGGTCAAGCATTAAGCATAACAAAATCATAGCAACATCAATCTTAAAACATACAAGGTGCTAGGAATCAAATCCTATCGAATCCGGCATCTATTACGAAAGAGATCTCATCCAATTCACATCCATCCTGTGGTCCTGCAAAAAGATAACATCCATCCAACATTGTCTGATCAAATAATTGAGATTCATATCACTGACACACTGCACTTCTCGCTTGGTGGAAGTAAGCATATACTATTACTCTTGTGGATTGCCATTATCATACACTTTAATGTCAGGATTGCCTTCATCATATAGATTTCACCAACTTCAGATCTGCCAACAGTGGTGCCAAAACCACCGTCACTCCACGTCTATGCCCACAAATTCACGTGAGGGACCAGGATCTCTACCCAATAAGGCAATAATGCAGTGTCAAGTGATATCATGTCCGTGATTCCACAGCACACGTAGCAGCTCTACCCACCAATAATTGTATGTGAGCCTACCGACCATGTCTATTATGGACCTTGTCATTGGATCTTGGGGTTTATTTTCGGCGGAGGAATCAGCACGGTCCACGCATTGATTTCAGTGCGAGCACTGCTATACAGACGATACTTTGTAGACGACACGCAAACGACGTTTCCTGTCCAGCCATCTGTAGTTTTGTTCCTAAAGCATCTGACGGTGCAGATTATTTATCGGCTGCACGTCGGGCACAGAGCATCGTGTGCACATCCATTCCGTTTCAGTGCTCGAGAGCTGTTGAGAAAAAAACCCACATTGCCGGATTACTACTGCCAATGTAGTCATTCTCGCAACTCCCTCAGTCAATAATTACCATCGTCTATAGTACCAAAATACGTATAATATGAAAATATATTTTATAATGATTCTGATAATACTTATTTTATACATTGGATGTTGATATTTTTTTTTCTCATATGCTTGGCAAAATTGAGTGCTTTTAGGGATGGCAATGTATGCGATCAATTTTTTCTTTTTACTTACAGCTATACTTTAAGCTTGCATCGTCATTATAGAGATGAAAATAAGGCTCGGGGTGACCAAAAGCTAAAGTACGTCACAACATGCAAAACCGAATCTTGCATCCACACCAAGATTTCTAACCTTGCAAGATATGATCACGTCAGGAGAAAGCAAAGGGACGCACCCAGATTTAGGCATCTAATATAAATGAGTATAATATAGCTGCAGGTGTGATCTTATCCCCGTAAATCACGGGTCATGATATCAGTGATGGCATATTTTTAGTTTTGGCCCATATGGAATCAGATCTAAGAGCGAAAATAATAGTACGGCCAACTGGTTATATCTTATTTCCATGTCATCTATAGCCAGTCCAATGACCAACACGCATAATTGTTATGAAGTTATGCTACTTTATTAGTACATGGTCCATCTCACACTCTAACGGTGTGTTGGAGCATATGTTGTACCTAAAAATATGCAGGTCCCAACATATGCAGTCCTATACTTCTCCCTCCCTTCGGGATTGAAGGCTCATCTGAAAATTCTTATAGGCTAAGGTAGAAGGTGAACGGATGTCATGAGTTTTATGGTGCAAAGACTGTTCAATCAAATACGATCCACGTGTTCAACTCCCGAAGTAGTAAATGCAGGATCCCCCTCTAGGTTGTCCATAGTGGGTACTATCATAAGTTAGTGCATATGATATTAATGTATGACACCACCTTCATAATGTATAGTATATTTAGTATATTTAGATTACCTTATTATTGACATGCATGGCATATAATAGCATAGTATTTATTACGATACGCTATCATAATATGTCATCTCATGAAAATTACATACTTGATATGCATGATACTAGTTATGAGCTTATGATACCCCCCATTACAGACAGTCTAATCGGATTTGCATTGTGCATGCATGGTCTCTAATTTCCTCTCTCTCTCTCTCTCTCTCTCTCTCTCTCTCTCTCATCTATATGGAATGGGACTCAATTTGCTTTGAATGAATGAGACTCAAAGTGAGATTAATATTATGGAAATCTGAAAATTTTAAAATAAGCCCTCTCAAACAAAATGGAGGGAGTATCCTGTACGGATTTCTAGTACTGTGACATGAACGTGGCAGACATCTTTGATTGTCATATAGTGAGTTGGTCACATGGTAACAGTTAAGTGTCACATGGTATTGTGTCGATCCGCTCTCTCCACATGGTGGTGTTGCTGCTGCAGCAAGCAAGGGCATCTTCAATGCCGACCCGCAAACCGTCCGTATACGTTCGGATCGCGAAAACTATCCAATGCAGTTCTGTATCGATCCGCAGCGCGGTCCGAACATACTTTCTCCTGCAAAATCGAGACAAACGTGAAGAGCTTTGTGGGAGTTCAAACATCCATCTGGCCAATCAAATGCTACCACACACCCTTCTCTCTCCGTCTGGATGGCAGAAGGCTGACAATTAACATTGGCGTTTGGCGGAAGATACTAATTACCGTTGCATTTGGTGGAAGATTTGCCCTAGCACAACATGCATTTGGCGGAAGGTTCACTAATATGGCCGGCGCACTTAATCAAAGCATATATTTGGCAGAAACTTCTAATTAGCATGCACACTAATTAGCATTGGATGGCGGAAGCTGCTAATTAGCACGCACCATAATTAGCATTGCATGGCCGAAGCTACAAATTGACATGCATTATTTCGTTTTTCTTTTCTGTAGTCACGGAAGTATTTGGGGGAAGCAAACTTAATCATGCAAAACACATGCAAGTGTTTTACGGAAGCAAACTTTAATCCATGCATGCAAGTAGTTAGCCTTTGGTGGAAGCCTTTCTTCGTGCTTGGTGGAAGCTAATGATCCATGGATTAGTACCATGGTGAGTCATACATATTCCGTGGAAGATGTTAATAGCACTGGACATTTGCGGCAACGTTTGGATGGCCGTCTCCCGCATCTGTGTCCGCGGACAGGTCCCTGTTCGCGGACGGATGCGGGAGAAAATTTGCGGGTCCGTTGAAGATGCCCTGAGTAGACTGATGCATGCAATGACTCGGCCATGTTCATCCAAAATATGATAGCCTTGATTCCTTGCGGGCTCTCCTCTCTAGTGTTGCTAATTCCCTCACCTCCATATCCATGGGCTCTGCATCTACTTCGAAAGAGCACAATCTCCCAAGTTTCGATCTCTGATTCACATGCGTTGGGCTTGTCCGCCATGGATACGAGGTGGAGCTGGTGCGAGTGAAGAAAGAGGAGAGAAGACCGAGCTAGCTTTAGATGGACCTCATGGAAACTCTCTCTCTCTCTCTCTCTCCCCGCTGCCCACCGAGCAAAATTTCACCACTGTTTGTGGATGATAACCCCTCTAGTTAAAGAGCAAAAATTCTCTCATCACTCACCACCATCCAAAGCAGGAGGTGTTGCTCAGTATGGCAGTGAGCCACGACACGGTGCTAGCATGCATGTGAGCCTCGTGGCTCACGTCTGGTGCTTTTGTCTCCGAGTAGACACAGTGCAACAGTGCACACCACGCCCGAACAGTACCCTATGAAGCTGTAGGTGTATCGCAAGTGCCTTTGAGCGTTGATGATGAGCTGCACAAAGTACTTTATTCATGCGCTGATTCCACAGGAATATGAGCTGCTAGGATAGCATGACTCCGGCTTATATGCTGTCTGAATATTATCGGTGCACTTTGCTACATGGTTAACTTTTGACGAACTAACCTTTGCCAATCCGGCTTAATTATCACCATGTAGGTAGGTAGGTAGGTGTCGGGGTGTACCTCTATCTATATAAGCGTTAGCATAATACTCGGTAGAAAACAAACACGTTAGTAGCACCACTACCAGCAAACCCCGAGAGGAAGCAGAGGCAGCTAATGGGCTCCATGGCCGCGGAAATGACTGCCGTCGAGGAGGAGGCGTGCATCTACGCCATGCAGCTGTCTTCCACGGCTGTGCTGCCGCTCACGCTCAAGAACGCCATCGAGCTGGGCATGCTCCAGATCTTGGTGGGCGCCGGCGGGAAGATGCTGTCACCGTCTGAGGTTGCGACACAGCTGCCGTCGCCGACGACCAACCCGGACGCGCCGGCCATGGTCGACCGCATGCTGCACCTGCTGGCATCCTACAAGGTGGTGTCATGCGAGGTGGACGAAGGCACGCACGCCCGGCGGTATGGCCCCACGGCCGTGTGCAAATGGTTCACACCGAACGAGGACGGCATCTCCATGGCCCCGCTGCTCCTTCTCACCAACGACAAGGTCCCTATGGAGAGCTTGTAAGTGTATACTCCCTTCATTTCTATTCACTTCACATATAACTTTGCCTCGAGTCAAACTTTCTAAACTGTTACTAAATTTATAAAAATAAATTGACATTCGCAATACCAAGTCAATACCATTAGAATCACTATTCAATATATTTAATACCATATATATTATTATTGTAAAAGTTTATATTGTTCTCGATTAACTTGATCAAACTTTAAAAAGTTTAACTTAGGTTAACGTTAATATGCAGAGTAAATAAAACATAAGAGCAATAGTACTCCTTCCCTCCTAAAATATAAAATGTTTTTATAGGATAACTAGCCTTAAAAAGGGCTTATATTTTGGCACGAAGCTCGAATTTGTTACACGATAATTAATTTGCAGGTATCATTTGAAGGACGCGGTCCTTGATGGTGGCCTCCCATTCCACAAGGCACATGGGATGACAGTGTATGAGTACACCAAAACGGACGCCCGCCTGAACCGCGTCTTCAACGAGGCCATGAAGAGCTACACCACCATCGTCACCGGTAAGCTCGTCGAGCTCTACACAGGCTTCGAGGATGTCGCCACCCTCGTGGATGTGGGCGGCGGCATCGGCGCCACCATTCAGGCCATCACCTCCAAGTACCCGCACATCAAGGGGATCAACTTCGACCTAGCCCACGTCATCGCGGAGGCGCCGCATTCCCCGGGCGTGGAGCACGTCGCGGGCGACATGTTCAAGAACGTGCCCAGCGGCGATGCCATCGTCCTGAAATGGATCCTCCACAACTGGACCGACGAGCACTGTGCAACCCTGCTAAGGAACTGCTACAACGCGCTGCCTGCGCACGGCAAGGTTGTCGTCGTCGAAGGCATCCTGCCGGTCAAACCGGAGGCGACGTCCAGGGGGCAGCAGGCGTCCCTAAGCGACATGATCATGCTCACGCACACGGCAGGCGGCAAGGAGAGGAACCAGAGGGAGTTCGAGCAGCTTGCCAAGGACGCAGGGTTCACCGGTATTAAGACCGCCTACATCTACAGCAACACCTGGGTCATTGAATTCACCAAATAGCTAGATCCGCCGTCTCATATCTCTTCTTGATTGTTGTTTCTCTCCAACTCTGCATGATGCGCACCTTATCTCCTTGACCCTGAATGGCGTATAATAAACGGATTTGCTAAATCTGAGTCCACTAGAATTTAGTTAAGCCTCAGTTGACTTCATAGCTAATCGATTCCGATGCTTTAAGAGCCGTGCAAGGCTATTAAAATTGCGTTTCTGTCTTGTTTCCAATAAGTACGAGTGGGAAAAGTATCTGGTGCACCGATGCTTGTCGTCCTACCGGTGCACCGGACATCCATATCACACTTAAAAATGTTCAAAAAAAGTTGAAATATTTTAGGACATTCACACAACATCGGTTTATATTGTCGCAAAATTTCAACTCAAAATTCAAAACATTGCTCGAGGTACAAAAATCACAAAGTAGATGCTGAATAATACATAACATAAGTTGGGCTTTAGATTTGGCTCATTATCACATTGATGCCAAATTTATCATTTTTGCATCTCGTGCAATGTTTTGAATTTTTAGTTGAAATTTTATGACAACATAGACCAATGTTGTGTCAATGTACTACATTTGTTTCATTGAAACATTTTTAAATGTGATGTAAACATTTCTAAATGTGATGTGGATGTCTGATGCACCGGTAGTATCACCAACACCGGTGCACCAGATACTTTCCCCGTACGAGTGACCCTGCAGCCTGTATGTAGCGTTGACAACTGAGCTTTTGTTCACAGGCCGTTCATCCATCTTAGCCAGTATTGTTTTTTTCTCTTTCTTATCTACTTTTCTGTTTTGCTGGAGTGGACCCTTTTTCAGGTAGCTCTATGTGGCGCCTTAAGCACGACTAGGAGGAACCGTGAAATTATTAATGAAGTAGCACTCTTTGTACTACAGATGTCAGTCCCACCTTCCTAGGCGACAACAACTGTGTCCCATTGTATGTGCGCCACTTGTCGCTATTTGAGAGCTTTTATTTTTCGTAGATTCGTTTATTTAAAATATTTTATCTTGCAAACCCGTCCAAATCTCAAACCGTTTTCACCAACGGATTCCTCGCATCAAGCTCTTCAAAACTAAATCCCATATTGATAGGTCTCAACGAACTTTTTTTCATAAAAAAAAACCAGACGATAAAGCAAACAAAGAGCATGTTTTTTCTTTTTCTGAGAGGCACGACCGTTCCTCTCACGAAAGCAAATCCATGCCACCACTAGAAGTAAATGTGCCTCTCGCAGAAGCAAATTCATGCCTCCACAAGAAGAAAATCCGTGCCTGTCGCGAAAGGAAAAAATGAGAGGCAAGGCCGTGCCTCTCACGGAAGCAAATCCATGCCTCCACGAGAAATAAATCTATATCTCGTGGTTAAAAAAACATGTCTTTTTCACTTTTGCAAGAGCCACGGTCATGCCTCTCGCATAAACAAATCCGTGCCTTCAAAAAAGTAAATTCGTGCTTGTTTGGGAAGAGAAAAAGACGTGTGTTTTTTCTAAAGGCGACGTGCAGGGGACAGCAAGCATCCCTCAGCGACATGATCACGCTCACGCACATGGCAGGTAGCAAGGAGACGAACCAAAGGGAGTTCGAGCAGCTTCCCAAGGCCGCAGGGTTCACCGGTGTAAAGATTGCTTACATCTACCGCGGCATCTGGGTCATTGAATTTACCAAATAGCTAGATACGTCGTCTCATATCTCGAAACAAGCTTTCACCCCGCTTTATAGATAAAGCATAAGTCCATACAACCACGTCTCAAGCAATGCCAAAAAAAGAAAAATGTTGGGGCCATAGCACAAAGACGCCCAAAATAACTTAGAACAAACAGAAAAAGGCACTGGGGACAAGCTACGAATCTGTCGAGCGATCAGCGAGTCAACGCACGGAAGACACCAGGGCGTCAAGAAGGAGCTGAAGATGGTCACGATCCCTCGGCCTAGCGAGCGGATGCCAGTGCTGCAGGAAGGCAAGAAATTTAAAGAACGAGTCAGAAGCATGTCTCGGGAACAACCGTTCAATCACCATCTTATTGCGAGTAGTCCAAAGGGTCCACATCATAGCCGCGAAGATGTGCCAGAACAGTCGGCGCTTACGGCCAACCTGAGTAACCCTAACCTGCAGAAATCGTGCAAGGTCAAGGGCCTCCCACTCCGGTCCTAAAGCCTCACGAACAAAGCACCAAAGAGCCTGCGCTGAGACGTACGAGAACAAAATGTGTGTTCCCGTTTCCGGGACATGGCACAAAGGGCACATGCCATCGCCCGGACCCTGGCGTTTCAGCACCTCGGTTCCCGAAGGAAGACAATCTCGGAGAAGCTGCCAAACGAAAATCTTAATATTCAAGGACATCAGCGTCTTCCACAATGGGGATAGCCACTGTAGAACCGGCACACGGCATAGGGCCTGATATGCCGAACTAACGGAGAAATCACCCGAAGGAGAGAGACTCCAGGAAACAGAGTCAGGGGCCTGAGACAGAGGAACGCAATGTTCCACCCCTCATCTCCGTCCATTCCCGAACCTCATTGGATCCGAATGATCGGCGGAACGCAATGTTCCACCCCTCATCCAAGGCAGCCGACGAAACAAGGATGGTCGGGTCGTCACAAATCGCGAAGAGCCTCCGGAACCGCAGGCGAAGAGGCTCATCCTCAAACCAAGGGTCCAATCAAAACTGGGTCCCAGACCCATTGCCAACTGAGAAATGCAAACCTAGCCTGATCTCTTCTTTAATGGCCTGAATAGACTTCCAGAACTGGGACCCGGCCGAGAGAGAGGAAGCCAAGAGGGGTTAACCCTGCAAGTACTTGGCCTCTAACAGTTGTAGCCAGAGACCCCCATCTCCCCTCAAGATCTGGCAAACCCACCGCAGCATCAGCGCAACATTCATCCGGCGAGATGCAGGGATGCCCAGGCCGCCGCGGTCCTTCGGCAGGCAGATGTCAGCCCACTTCACCATATGGTACTTGGGCCGACCATCCGCTGCCTGCCAGAAGAACCTAGTCATCTCCTTGTCAAAGGAGCTATGCACACATTCAGGTAAGATGTACATCCCCATCATATACATGGGGAGGCTGGCAAGGTTAGAACCAATTAGGACAGTTTTGCTACCTTTAGAGGTGAACCGGCCGCACCAGGGTTCCGCGCGGGACGCTACTCGTCCCACAAGCGGATCATAGTTGCTCACCAGGATCCTAGACTCAGCCAGGGGCATCCCCAAGTAAGATATGGGGAATGAAGCCAACCCACAGTTGAGGTTAATTATCCGGGATTCTTTGCTGCTCCGCCTCCGACTAGCCAAGTACCACCACCTCGCTCTTATCAAAGTTAATCTTAAGTCCAGACATTTTCTCAAAGCAAAGCAAAAGGAACTTAAGATTAACAATGTCTGAGTCCGAGCCTTCCACCATAATCATGGTGTCATCCGCATACTGCAAATGAGTAACCCCTCCATCCGGGATCAGGTGGCTCACAACACCCTTAAGGTGGCCGGCCAACTTGGCTTTATCTAAGATGCCCGCAAGGGCATCAACAGCGAAGTTGAAAAGCAAGGGGAGACATGATCCCCTTGCTTTACCCCCCTGGAGGCCTGAAAAAAGGGGCCCACCTCGCCATTGATGTTGATCGCCATGCGCCCCGATCTAACCAATTGCATGATCCAGAAGCACCACCTCTCATCAAATCCTCGCCGCACCATCACCAACCTTAAAAAAGACCAGTCCATATGGTCATACGCCTTCTGGAAATCCAGTTTGAGGAAGACCCCCTTAAGCTCTTTCAACGTCACCTCGTGGACAATCCCGTGAAGGGCAAGAATTCCGTCATGGATTCGCCTGCCCTTCAAGAACGCGGATTGGAGGGGGTGGGCAATACGCTCTGCCACCGGGGATAAACGGGTTGCACAAACCTTCGCAAAGATTCGCTCCAACACGTTGATCACCGTGATGGGGCAGAACTGCCGGATATCCGTCGCCCCAACTACTTTGGGGATCAGGGATATGACGCCATAATTAATCCTAGCCATGTCCAAAGTTCCAATATAGAACTCATGGAACATGGGCATAATGACCGAGCGAAGGACCTCCCAGAATTTTGGAAAAAGACTACTGGGAGGCCATCCGGACCCGGGGCCGAGCAAGCTTTTATCAACGCAATCGCCCAACCCACCTCCTCAGGGGAGAATGGGCGAGTAAGGTACGCATTCTCCACATCAGAGACCTGGTCAGCAAGCGGCCAGAAGTCAACGCGGAGGAAGACGCCTCCGCGTGGCTCAGCCGAGAAAAGCTCCTTATAAAAGGAGTAGATATGGGTGGAGATGTCCTCTGAGTTCTCCAAAAGAACACCCCCATCCCAGAGGAATGGGATGGCACATTTCCGCCTGCGGGCGTTAGAAATTGTCTGAAAGTATGCCGTATTAGCATCCCCCGTAAGGAGCCAGTTCTGGCCCCCTCGACGTTGCCAAAATAGCTCCTTAATCCTGTAAATGTCCATGAGCGAAGTCTCAAGGGCATATCTCCTGAGCCAGTCGTCAGGAGACAGGCCCGACCCGTCGGCAAGGCCATCCAACACCTTAATATTATCCAACAGGGCCCCTTTACGGGCTCGGAGGTCAACACCAAGGTTCGTCCCCCAATCCTTCATGGCCTGGCGGGACAATTTAGCATAGTGGTGCCAAACGTCCACGACACAGAACACCCGAGGCGGTGTCGCGACCGCCTCTAGCCAGCGGTCGTGAACCATCTCAAAGAAACCCGGTTGCTCCAGCCAGAACGTCTCAAAGCGGAGGCGATAGGATCTAGGGGTGGGGGGGGGGCTCATCCCTCCATGAGAAAAGCAAGGGGTATGGTCGGAGCCAATCCGAGTGAACGCTTTGAGAGAGGACAATGGGAACATCACTTCCCACTGGGCCGACACAAAGACCCGATCCAAGACACTCCGGATGGGGTCCGCCTGGTTATTCGTCCACGTGAACCTAGTCCCTACGCGGGCTATCTCACGGAGCGCCAGGTTTGAAATGCAATCGTTAAATAGACGCATGCGGACCCGATCAACATTAGGCGAGCTTTTATCAGAAGCCCACCTAATGAGGTTGAAGTCTCCGGCCACCACCATCAGAGTGGTGCACCTCTCCACCTTATGCTTAAGCTCAGAAAGGAAGGCGGCGGAGCGTCCATGGTCTGCAGGGCCATAGACAAAAATCACCTCCCAATTGAGGTGGACTCGTCGGTCGGTGACCGACACGCTTAGAAAGAATTCCCCTCGGTCCATATCCTCAACCGAGAAGACATCCTTCCTGACCCCGAGCAAAATGCCACCAGATTGGCCCATATCAGGCAGCCACTGCCAAGCAAACTAGTGGCGAGAAAGCCCCTGGAGCTCAAGCATACTGAAGTCCCGGCGTATCGTCTCCTCAAGTCCCACGATGTCAATCTCCTCTTGCCGCAAATACTCGATGAGCTGCCTCCGCGGGCCAGCGAGGCCGAAGCCCCTAATGTTCCAACATAGGAGCTTCATTTAAAAACCTTAGATGAATTCCTAGGCCCCTCGAGCGGGGCCGAGCTAGCGCCTGGCCAATCGCGGGATGGGGGGAAGCCTTCACCGGCCGGCCCTGTCGCCCCCGCATAGGGGGAGCGACGGAGGCCTCCGGACCGAGGGAGGCGGACCTGAAACTAGACCCACACACCTCTAATTAGTGTTCAGTGGGATTGAGACGCGTAGGGGGACGTCCACGCAGCGTCCTCGCCGAGGGGGGAGCTGCCAGGGGCGTCGCCAACACGGTCTCTAACTGGGGCACCGCACCATCCCTGGTCTCTCTATGACCCGAGGTCGGTGTCTTGCCGGGTCTTTGGACTCGGCCAGCGTAGCATAAGCTGGCTTCAATAGCGCCCGTCAAGCCTCTCCTTGGCGCAGATAGCAGAGATCTGCTCAAGGATGGTCCCCTTCTCACCGCAGAACACAATGCCACTATCTGGAGCCACCTCGGCCAAGTGGCCCAACGGTGCAGAACCAAGCACGGGAAAACGAGAACCAGAACAAGACGGATCAGGGGGACCGGGGGGGGGGGGGTACCTGAGGACAAGTCACGAGCAGTCGCCCGCATGGTGGCCATCTCCTGGATCATCGGGACACGGCCGTCCAGCATGACCTGGGACTGGCTGAGCCTCACGCTATGCCACGAGGCCACCAGCGGGGAAGCCCCACCCCGAAGCTTGGAGCCAGCCGCGATAGGTGTCACCACGGCTAGGTCCAAGAGCGGGGAAGGCTCCACGTCCGGGGGCCCCAGGGCTGGGGAAGGTGGGGACCCCGGCAAACGCGAGTAGCAGACCACCCCAAGTGAGCGGGGCGACGAGGAAGGGCGCACCTCCATCCCCACACTCACCACATCCTCCTCCACAGCCTCCAAGTCAGCCACCGAGGGAACGACAGAAAGAGGGGTGTCCAAGACCAAAGACCCACTCCCTGACGCCGCCTGGGAAGCCGTCCTGCCGGGCGGGAGGGCCCACCACCAGTAGGAGCCGGGCTACGTCACCCAGCAGACGAAGCCGGAGGGACCTCATCATCCTCATCAGCCTCCTCAATGGAAGAGCTCCCCCCAGATGTGGACCCACCCCCACCATGCCCATCATACAGGGGGGGGGGGCGCAAATCAGCTGCGGCGGCCGGCCCAAGCATATCCTCTGGAATCGGGGACTCGAGCTCAAAGGTGATTCGCCTACCCTTTCCCGAATCGCCGAAGTAGAAAACCAGGACAATCCATCAATCTCAGCAGGAGCGGGGCAGAGGATCTCAATGCGGGCGGGGCCATCACCCTCGAAGGACGCCGGGGCAGCGGTCACCAGCTTGCCCACCGGCTCAGAGATAGCCTTGAGGATGTGGGCAAGCTTGCCACCCATCGACGCCGCCCTGCCACCTCAGGGCAAGACGTAGACAAGGACCCACACTTTTCCATAGGAGGCATAGGGTCAGGCTCCGCATCCACGACCTGAACGGAGATCACGAGCTTGTTGATGGGGCAACGGATGAAGTCATGGGAGCACGCACGGAGCAGCTCGGCAGAGAGGGAGGGGACCGAGAAGACAAGAGGCGTCGTCTCGGTCACCTCCCAAGTGAAGCCGGAGCCGCGGAAGTCGCCGATGTAAGCGGCAAGCTCGGCCCGGATGAGGTCGGCCGTTTCCACCACCCCAGTGGGCAGGTCGTGCTCGGGGGCGAGAGTGACTATCGCCAAGTGCAGCCACACCGCCTCCTCCTCAATCTCAGCATCCACGTAGTAAAAGTCGCCCTCTTCGGTCCCATACCCGAGGTAGGCCAAGGTCGTGGGGCATCGGGGAGGGGGGCTCACAATCGGACCGGAAGTGCCCCGCGCAGCCACAGTTAAGGCACATCGTCTCTTTACGAGACCTGGTGCGGCCAACACGAAAGTCGTCTCATATCTCCTCTCGCTGGTTGTTGCTCTCCAAATCAAACCCATTTCTCGTCGCGCAATGGGCGCCCTCTCGCACCATTGTCGGTCGAGGATTTTGCATAAGCACAGCAAAAAGGCCTCAACCACGCGGCCCAGCCCCACATTGCACGCTCTCTCCACCCCACACGCAACCTCCTCTGCCTCGCCGCCGCCGCCAATGCCTCACCCCCTCTCCATCCCAGCAACACCTCGCTGCCGGCCTGCCTGGTCTCCCTTCCGCCCTATGCTCTCGACCGCCGTCGCTCTGCCTCATGAGTAGGTATTCTCCGTCTTGATGCTGAGCAAGAAGAAGCACAAAGATGGGTGTACTTGGGCGACAGCTCCCGTGCTAGCTTTCCAAAAAGAGGGATTCGCCCTCGTGATCTCCCCACACGACGAGGGGGAGGGGGAGGAGTATGTCGTCCACCGCATTGGTGAACAGTGACGGGGCCACCTAACGAGGACGGCGGGGTTGGCATTGACAACTGCAGTGATAGGCCATCAGATCCGCCGCCCGCCGTTCTTCCGCTCGAGGCAGCCATCGTGCACGTGCTCCTCCTAAAGTTCGTCCTCGCCACCTCGGGATGATGTCGATGAGGCCAGCCTTCCCTCCACGCACAGGTACTCCCCCTCTCCCTTCCCCTATCTCTCTTCCCTGACCCTCTCTTTGTTCCATGGTGGTAGCACATTAGTGGTTCAGTAGATAGGTTGGACAGTTTCTCAAGTTTGTAGAGAAGACTGCACCAAATCTTCCCCATGCTGATTCTTCCATTTGTCTTTTTTTATTATTTATTTATCTGTATTGTCGATTAGTTTAACCATCTTTCTTCATGATGAAATTAGTAACTCTCTTTCCAAGTTCCGAGTTGAGTACTACCAATGGTATGATGACGATAATGAGCACATAGCTGGACATAAGGATAATCGTCGTGACCTAGGAGTATTTCACTTGGATAATAATAGCAGGGAAGACCTTCCAACTGGCCTGCTCCTGTGTGGATTACAACCAATCTTATAATGATGAAACTGTCGTTGAATAAGTACATCGGGTACAAGAAGGCTTATTAGGGTGCTCACCTAAGCGAGCTGGCGGGCAACGGCGTTGCATAGGCCCTAAGTCGTGAAGGACTATGTGCAGGAGGAGGAGAAGGTTGCTTTCCATGGCACGAAGGCAAAATGGTGGCATCGATGTACTGATGAGTAAGGCGGTTGCGTGAAGGCATCATGCTGTCAAGCTATCGTTCATCGATGTACCGATGAGTAAGGCGGTTCCATGAACATGCATGTCTGTTTCATATATGTAGGACTCTGGCACTTTGTTATGTGCTGTGACTGACGTATTTGCGATTGCGTGTCTTTTGTGGCTTGTGAGAGATGCTAGAAAAAATAAGATCTTTTTTATTCTTGTTTTGTTGTGATTTTTCCTTTGTGGACTTCTGATGATCACTAGAACATTGGCAAGTTGCTGCTTTGACCTGTTGTGCTGTCATTTACAGCTGATGTGCAGCTGTTCCTACTCTGCCCTTCTCTCAGTATTATTCATTTATTCGATTAATTGACTTGCCATGTTGGATCTCTATGACTGCTAACAGCGAGACATCAAGAAGCCAAGAAAAAGGTTTAGATGCAGTTTCAAGAGTATGCAGGGCGACAAGAAGCCAAGAAAAGGAAGTTAATCTTCATATTCGATATTCAGGGCATATATATTCTTCAAGTTCCATGGCGCATGGTCTGCTGCTTGTTTGGGGATTAGAAGTGTACGACGAAAATCATGTTGGATTTCATTCACAGATCGATTCCATCGAATTATCACGAAAAATGCAGAATATCAAGTGAGATTCTAAACTGACAATTCAACAGCGAGTATGATTCTAAAATGCTGGTGTTTTCAGTAATTTACAGGTAGATGTTATTTTATCATATTCGTCTATTCAGTTGGAGCTGAATGGCTTTAGGTTTCAGGCTTGTTGGTGTATTTTACTGTCGTACATATAACAGGAGTCGACTCATTTAGTGTTTGGTTGAGTCTTACTTATTTCTTTGCAATGAAATGTTGCTTTGGCTGATAATCTTGTGTCTAGCCCCGTGGGGGAAACAAGGCAGAGCAACATTTCACTAATCACATATTGGATTTTGTGTAATCAGTGAACTGTTATAACCATAATCAAAAACTTTATTATTTACCTTAGAGATTATGGTTAAATAATCCATCGAATATATGATTATGGTTATAACAGTTCACTAATCATATATTGGATTTTCATAAAATTGTGATTAGTGGTTCTGCTTTGGATCTTGTAAGTTATAACAGTTCACTAATCACATAATGCATTAGCATAATCTCTAAGGTAAATCCAGTATATGTTCTAGAAGAAAAAACAGTATATGCTATTCCTTTTAAGAGTGAACATCAGTTTTATGAAAGATAGGTTTCCTTAATAGGTCTCATTTCTTGCGAAGAATTATTTGCTTGTGGAATCTGTCAATTATTAAGAAAATGTCATTGTTGCAGAGTTCAGGAACCAAGCTCCTTCAAATGAACCTTATCGTGTCACACTCGGTGATTCCAAGGATAAATTGTATTATACGCGCGGACGTTCTCGCCATATATTGACAACTGGAGTTTCAGGCAAGAGGAGTCAGCTGTACTAATGTCGAGATGGTGAGCTCTTATCATCAGATATGACTTCTTTGTGAATGCTGATGCCATTATTTGTCTAATTGTCCTCCCATGTTTCAGTTTCTCGAGCGTCTCGAGCTACGCTACAGATCTTTGTGTGCTTGCGGTGACAAACGTATAGCTGATGGAAGCCTTCTTGAATTCTTGCGACAAGTATCAATATGCTTTCAAAGGTAGATCCCAAGACGAGAACAAACACTGTCGGGCGATGTTAAATGTACCCTTCCTTTTGTTTTCATAATACCTTCTTGCATAGATGTTCCTGGGCAATAAGTGATGGCAGAGAGTAAGGTAATGTTGCATGAACAAAAACACAATACCTCTATAACCCGGGATGATAGTAACTTCGGTATGCTTATCTAAATCGAATTGCTTGTTCTGTTTACTCCCATGTTATTGTTCTGTGTGTAAAACGCCATTCTTTTCCTGTGCAACATGATTTTTATTTGGAAGGAGGGGCCATGGTATTGGCTGATGGTGAAATAGTTTGTATTGATGAATTTTGACAAAATGAGGCCAGAAGATAGGTTAAATTTAACTAATTCTTTGTCAAACATAGAATAAAACATTGTTTGCATATATATTTTGTAGCCTATTATAATCATTTTCATCTTTCTTGCTATTGCACCCAACAAATTGATGGATGATCTTGCAAACCCCGTCAAGTATATTTGTAGTTAAACTGTGAATTTGAAAACAAAAAAATTTATACATTTGTTGATGTTAAATTTATCGGTCCTTTTGTTTTGATAATCACCTCCTACAATTGATAGTAGAGAATACATGATGGGCGATGGCCTTCATTGTTACAAGTAGTTTTCCTACCCCTCCTTAGTTTCTTGGATGTATATTAGTTTCTGTTTGCCCCTTTGTTTTTAGGGGAAGTTTTCTCACTGCCAATGCTTGTTTGTTCTAACAGGATAATGTATTTGTTATGGGAAACACGGATGAGTAATTACATGATATATTATTAATATTAAACTGTTTTGTTCTCTGAAACTAACTTGGTATTTCAGGACATGGCGAGCCTTCACCGAGCACACTGGCCTCGGAAGCGCCGGCAGCAATGACATGAGGTAAGCAACCTTACCAGTGTTGCATTGTTCATTTAGACATGCGTCCATGCAACAATGAAGTTCTGATCTTTCTATGCACCTTATGCCATAATTTGTCAACTTGGATATGGATTGGTACCAAGACAGAAGGACCAAAAGTGCCTTTCTATTCCTGTTGACCAGACCTATGAATGTGCATAATTCGGGATTGGTTCCATATTCCAGTTGAACAGAATTATGTCGGCCTTTCTATTTCTGATGGGTACATTGCTACTGGGTCAGAAACAAATGAGGTATGCATGTAGTTCATCGCCGATGGTGTCATTACGTCCATAACTCCTTTATTTTCTCTGCGTCTGTACAAAAATAAAAAGGTTAAGTACTCCACCTTATAACTTCGATGCTTGTCGATAACCATATGATTGTTTTCTGACTGAGCAAGATTAGATTCTCATGTGTACCTTTATATGCTCAATTTGTATTCTGCAAGTCAAATCTAATTCCTGCCAGTTTTACTTGTGATGTTCATTACTCACCTTTCACAGCTCGGTTGAAAAAATTTGTTCCATTTAGCCTTCTTTTTCCATCTAACTTTATTGATTATCTTGGTTGCCAACAAACAGTTTACATCCAACAAACGGTTTACATATCTAATGTTTAAATATCATTATCTCCTGCATCAACATGTTCCATTCCATTATTTTACAAAACTGAATCAAAAGAAGGTGCTGACACTAACAACAAGCATGTCCCTGCTGACGAGTTTCAATACATCGTTGTTGCATAATATCCAAACGGGGCCTTAGTGGTTGCTTATTCCATTGTAAACCAACTAAAATTTGTGTTCTGCATAGGGGTTAAAATAGTTGGCTACAGAGTTATGAACTTTGTCGCAAAACAATGTTTATCTTTTAATGTAAATCTACAAAAGAAGGAATATATACAAACATAATCATTTAATGGTTTCCAACATGATGAAAGCAAAATGGCTGAGAAGGGTTTATTTACATCTTAATGTTTTCCACACAATTTCCCATGCCTACCTATGATCTGATGAACTACGCCTTTGCTTTTGGAGACTGCTAAACTTTGATTTGAACTGTGTTAATTTAAACCTATTAGTATCTATGAAACTACTATAAGCTTCCTCTACTTTATCAATAGACGCTGCTTGTTGATATTTCTGGACACCGCTTGTTGATATTTCTGGCATATAATTGATGAAATTTACATAAATGTGTTTGTTCTTATAGGTTTGCACCAGAATCAAAGATCAGTTCAATGGGAATTGGATTGATGAAGACGCTTGTTTGAACACATGTGATCCTCGTAATAGCAAGTTTGTAATAAATTCTGGAACTCCTTGAGAGGTTGAAGTCAACAAAGATAGCATATACACCTGTTTGTAAATCACTTTTGTTGTATATAAGTGCCATCAAGGATAAACTTAGACCCACAAATGTGCGTAAGCTAGATAAGTACGCACATGAACGCACAGGAGGCGTGCCAATGGCACGCCCCAGCCACTAGTCTGCATGATGCGTACCTCATTTCCTTGCTCCTGAATCGCCTATAATAACGGATTTGATATTCCAAAGTTGTGGGAGAAATCGTTTTGACAATTTCAAGCCCAGAATTATATAAAAACTCAACCTAGGAACTCACTAATCTTCAGTTGACTGATTCTTAGTTCGGTTCAAGTCAAAATTTTAGCGTATAGTGCGCTGACACATGTCTAGGCTCCATTTTCTGTTTTGTCCCCGCATTAAAAATACGATTGATTTCATCCTGTGTCTGAGTCATACTCCCTCCATCCAGAAATACTTGTCGGAGAAATGGATCTCTGGCGCTCGCTAGGGACGCTTAGCAGACCAGCCCAATAACCTATTTGAAGGAAACGAAAGACATCAATCCTAATCGATATTGGGGATTGTTGGGATCACAACGTCAACAGTCTAGTGCACTAACCACTAGACAAAAGTAACTTTGTTGTCTACTACCAAAAAATAGTGCTAGTTAATCTTTCATTTAGTAAAATATTAACACATACCAAATATGAATTATCTGAAAAAAAAACGTAAATCTTTGAACAGGTTCATGGATTTTGAACAAAAACATCATCAAATTTTACGAAAAGTTCAAAAAATTGAAAAAAGTTCATCGATTTTGAAAACCAATTATCAACTTTGAAAAAAATTCATCACTATGAGAAAAGTTCATTGGTTTTGAAAAAAGGATCATCGATTTTGAAAAAAAGTTCATCCATTTTGAAAAAAGTTCAGCAACTTTGAAAAAAATTCATCGACTTTGAAAAATGTTCTACGATTCTGGAAAAACTTCATCAATTCTGAAAACAATTCATCCACTTTGAAAAAATTCATCGATTTTCCAAAAATTTCACCGGTTTTAAAAAAGTTTAACCAATTTTGAAAAGAAGTGCATCGATTTTGAAAAAAATTCATGAATTTAAAGAAAAAGTTCACGCACTTAGCAAAAAGAAAAAGGCGAACAAAAACCGTTCCAATAAAAAAGAATAAAGAAAGGAAAAGAAAAAAGTTACGCGAACTAAAAGAGGATAGAAATAAAAAGAGATGTGAGTTAGCACAATCTGTCGAGATGACGTGGTTAGTTCACTATGTTCTGAACAGAGAGATCTCTGGTTCGAACCTGGATGTCACACTCTTTTTCTTTTATGTTTTTAAACAGAATATAATGGGTGCGCCTAGCTCGTAAACAAAATATAATGGGTGCGCCTAGCTTGTTGGAAGAGGGTGCGCTTCATGCACCTGTTTTCAAAATTGCCTATAGTGGGTGCCTGACGCGCCATGCTACGCGGGCGCTATACACCCCTTGGCTGAAGTTTTTCGGAGGTAATGGGCTAGCCCGTTTCCTTTTTTCAAAATCATCGCTAGCTTCTCATTCGGGTACGCATCCAAAAAGCTCACTCGTTGCACCATTTTGTTGGTTTTCCATGGGATTTTCGGCTCTTTCTTTTTCATTCATTTTCTTCGGTTTTCTTTGTTTCTTTCTCGGTTTTCTTAGTTTTTTATGTTTTCATATTTTCTTCTCATGAAAATTGCTTTTCATTCTTTTGCATTGTTTTTATTTTTCGTCTTCTTGGGTTTCCATTGTTTCTTTCTCGGTTTTCATCACTTTTTTATTTTTCTTTGGTTTCCTTTGTTTGTTTCTTGTTTTTCTTTGTTTTTCTTCGGTTTCTTTGCTTCTTTCTCCATTTCCACTTGGTTTTTCATTTTCATTTTCATTTGTTTTTCCTTTAGTTTTTATTGTTTTTTGAGTTTTCTTTTTTTCCATCAGTATATTCTGTTTTTTTTTTCTTGGTTCCTTTTTCTGTTCTTTCATGGTTTCCATCGGTTTCTTTGTTTTTTTTCTTGTTTTAATGGTTTTTTCCTTGTTTGGTTGATTTTATTCTTTGTTTATTTTTCTTTGCTTTCTTGTGTTTTTCATTGTTTATTATGGTTTTTATTTTATTTTATATTTATACGTCAAGGACAATTTTCCATTACATATTTTTTAAAATAAACATTTACAATTTTTTAATATATGGTCAAATATTTGAAGGCCTCCATAACTGAGAGGAGAAGCACATATTGTTTTCCAAGTGACGATTGTCGCACATACCAACGTCGTCGGAACAATCATCACACTTGGGGATCCTATCGTCGTCATCCATTTGTTGTGTTCATAGTTCAAAAAGGTTCATCAATTTAAAAAAAGTTCATCAACTTTGAAAAAGGATCGATGATTTTGAAAAAAATTACCGATTTTGAAAAAAATTCATCAATTTTGAATAAATCTCATCCACTTTGAAAAAAGTTCATCAATTTTGAAAAATGTTCATCAATTTTGAAAATGTTCATCGCTTTTCTTAAAAAAAAGTTCTTTGATTTTGAAAAAGCTCGTTGATTTTGAGAAAAAAGTTCACGAATTTGAAGAAAAAGTTCATGCATTTAGCAAAAAGAAAAAAACTGAAAAAACTGTCCCAAAAAAAGAAAAAAGTTTCGTGATCTAAAAGAGGATAAAAAGGAAAAGTAATGTGAGTCAGCACAATCGTCGAGATGGCCTAGTGGATAGTTTCTTCTCATGAAAACTGCTTTTCAGTCTTTTGCATTGTTTTTTTACTTTTATTTTTTTCATTTTCTTTGGTTTCCGTTGTTTCTTTCTTGGTTTTTTTATTTTTCTTTGGTTTCCTTTGTTTCTTTTCCTCCGCCGTGTTTTTTGGTTTATTCTTTGGTTCCTTTTTTTTACTTTCATGGTTTCCATCAGTTTGTTTTCTTTCTCATTTTCCTTTGTTTTCTTTCATGGTTTTTTCTTTGTTTTGTTGATTTTATTCTTTGATTTATTTTTCTTTGGTTTCTTTTGATACTTTTATTGTTTTCATTACTTATTTGATTTCACTGTTTCTTATGGTTTTCGTTATGTACTTTTTGTATATGTCAAGAATATTTTTTCATTACACATTTAACATTTTTCATATAAAAGATTAGCCTTTTTTAATATATGGTCAACATATTTGAAGGCCTCCTCAAGCATGAGGGAGAAGCACCTATCATTTTTCAAGTGAGGATTGTCGCACATATCCTCGTTGTCGGAACAATCATCGCACACGGGAATCCTACATCGCCATCCATTTGTTGTGTTCATAATTAAAAAGCTACGTCAATTTTGAAAAAAAGTTCATCAACTTTGAAAATATTTCATTAACTTCGATAAAAGTTCATCGATTTTGAAAAAGGTTCATCGATTTTGAAAAATCATCAAATTTAAAAAAAGTTCATTGAATTTGAAAAAAGTTAATTGAATCTGAAAATTTTTCATTAATTCATAAAAAAGTTTGTCGACTTTGAAAAAAGTTCACTAATTCTGAAAAAATAATTATTCTATTTTGAAAAAATTCAGCAATTTTTAAAAAGTTCATCGGTATTGAAAAAAGTTCATCGTTTTTGAAAAATAGGTTCACACATTTAGCAAAAAAAAAACAAACGAAAACCATTACAAGAAAAAAAAGAGAAAGAAAAAAGTCCCGCGAACTAAAAGGGGACAAAAAGGAAGTGAGTTAGCACAATCTGTCAAGATGGCCTAGTGCTTAGTTCAATATGCTCTGAACAGAGAGATATTTGGTACAAACCTCGATGGCGCTCTCTTTTTTCTTAAGTCTTTAAACAGAAAAGAGAGAAAAGGTTAGACGGTTCGGCCCAGCTGGCAGGAGGAGGGTCCAATTCAAGCACCCGTTTGCAATATTTCCTATGATTGGTGCCTGAAGCGCAAAATAGGATCTTCCCTGCTACACAGGAGCTATATGTCCCACACGTGAAGTTTTTCTGGGGGTAATGAGCTAGCCGGTTTCATTTTTTTGAAATCATTTGCTAATTCCTCGCTTGGGTTCACATCCAAGAAGCTGGCTCGCTGTACCAATTCGTTGGTTTTCCACAAAAATTTTCAGTTTTTCTTTTTCGTCCATTTTCTTCAGTCTTCTTTATTTCTTTATCGGTTTTCTTAGTTTTTTTTTGTTTTCATAGTTTCTTCTCATGAAAACTCCTTTTATTCATTTGCGTTTTTTTATTTTCCTTTTTTTCTTTGGTTTCCTTTGTTTCCTTCTCGGTTTTCATTGGTTTTTTTTCTTTGGTTTCCTTTGTTTCTTTCTTTGTTTCCACTCATTTTTCCTTCTTTTTCATTTATTTTTACTTTAGTTTTTTCTTCGGCTTTCAGAGTTTCCTTTTTGTTCGCCAGTATACTCTGGTTTTTTTGGGTTTTTTTCCTTGGCTCCTTTTTTATTCTTTCATGGACTCCATCGGTTTGGTTTCTTTCTCATTTTTCCTTGTTTTTTTCTTTGGCTTTTTCTTTGTTGTTTTAATGGTTTTTTCTTTGTTTTGGTTGATTTCATCCTTCATTTTCTTTTCATTGGTTTCTTTTGTTTCTTTATCTTTTTCATTTAGTTTTTGTTTTCATTGTTTGTTATAGTTTCCATTATATTTTATTGTATAAGTGAAAAAGATTTTGCATTACACATTTAACAGTTCTCAAATAAAATTTCAAAAAAAAATTAATATATGCTCAACATATCTTTTATTCATACTTTTAACATTTTGTAAGTGCTTGTTCAATATTTATCAACTACATTATTAACATTTTTTATTACATAGTCAACATTTATTCTATGCACACTTTACCATTTTGAAATGCTTGAAACATTTTTCACTATACACATATTAACATTTTCAAATGCTTGATTACATATTTTCTAAATACAAGTTTAACATTTTCTTAATACATGGTTAATATTTTTTCATACAATTTAACATTTTTCAAAAGCTTGATTAATATTTTGCAAACACTTGACTAAATTTTTTTAAATACATGATAAACTTTTTCGCATACATTGTATATTCTTTTCCATACATTTTTCATATACGCGAGAGACATTTTGTTCATACACATTTAACATTTTTGCAAATGCTTGCTTAACATTTTTTCAAATGTTTTCATGTAACGTTTTTTAATATATTTATTATGAATATTTGGATGTGTAAAGTAAAATAATAAGAAAACAAAAACAAAGAAACATGAGAAAAACAAAATACGAGGCCGTGGCCTGCCGCGTTCCTAGACTGGCCCGTTTAGTGAGGCGCCTGATGCGAGTGTAGACTAGGTCTCGTTACAGAAAGACACAAGAAAATATAATTGACTAGGTCTCGTTATCTGGACATTGTTGTTTGATAATTTCCATAACAATAAGAAGTGGACTGATAATAACACAAAACATATAAGAAAGAACTCACATAGAAGGACATACATTTGACAATGGCAGTCACAAAAACCATCATTTTGCACATCCAACATGCGTGATAGTGGTAACTTTGTGCTCACCCATGCAGACGGCAACACAAAGTGGCAGACTTTTGATGTGTCGTCACACAGCATCCTGCCTACCCAGGTGCTGCCTTATAACCAGACAAAATATATTATTGTATACGTTTAACATTTTCCATTACACATTTAACACTTTTTAATTAAAACTTCAGAATTTTTCTAGTATGGTTAACGTATTTTTACACAATTAACTTTTTTAATCATGATTGACATTTTTATATACACATTTTCAAATGCTTAAAACATTTTTTCTATACACATTTAACATTTTCAAATGATTGGTTATCATTTTTTAATACAAGTTTGACATTTTTAATATTTGATTAATATTTTCTCTATACACATTTAACATTTTTCAAATGCTTGATTAACATTTTCCGGATACTCAATTAAGCTTTTCATATACTCTATTAAAAAATATGTGATCAACTTTTTTTCGCACATATTTTATTTTTTGTATACATTTTCATATACACGAGCAAAGATTTCTTCATAAACATTTAAAAAATTTCAAATGCTTGGTTAACATTTTTTCAAATTTTCTATGTAAAGTGTTTTTTGAAATATATTTATTCAGAAAATTTGGATGTATAAATGAATGTAAGAAAAGAAAGAAAGAAAACAAAAACAAAAAAGTGAAATAAAAAAATACGAGGCTGTGGCCTCCTGCGTGCCTGTCCGGCCCATTTAGTGAGGCACTTCATACGAGAGCACACTAGGTCTCGCTACAGAAAGACACAAGAAAATATAAGTGAAAGACTACCTATCAACTATCTAGACATTGTTGTCTGATAATTTTCCAAAATAATTTGAAGTGGACTGATAATAACACAGAACATATAAGAAAGAACTAACAAAGGAGTACAATACATTTGTCAGTGGCAGTCACAAAAGACCATCACTTTGCTTATCCAGCATGCGTGATAGTGGTAACTTTGTGCTTGCCGATGCAGGCAGTAACACAAAATGGCAGACTTTTGATGTGCCATCAGACACCATCCTGCCTACCCAGGTGCTGGCTTGTAACCAGACTCATAGCAAGTCACTCCATGCCCAACTTAACACCATGGACTATTTGAATGATCGGTTTCTCCTGGATGTGCAAAGTGATGGAAACTTTGCCTTCTATCTCGTTGTTGAGCCCTCCTGCTTCAAGTACGATTCTTATTGGTATTTGTGACTGACATTGTTAAGGATAAGAAAAGGAGAGGATTAATGATGCTTACCTTCTCCCATGAGGAACGATACTTTTTGTGGCAACACAGGTAACAGCGGTATGCCTTCTCTAATGTCCAACTTTTTCATTATCATCATATCAAGAGCTCTGCTCACTCCTTTCTTATCTTATAAATGATGCTTCACTACATATATAGTATTTCCTCTGCCCAGAAAACATTAGACATGGCAAAGAATTTTTTACTCGATGGGCTACAAAGCCCAATGCAAACTCCTTGTGAAGGTAAGAGCCATAAGGAGGGGGTACCCTTATATCTCGCATTGCACGAGTCTAGCTTCCGACTTGCTGAAGAGCCGACCGAGATGGGCCAACCCAGGCGCCCCCGGGAGGCCGCAATCTCTTTACCAAAAACACTCCACAAAAGACACTTGAAAAATGTTGAACAAGTATTTCCAAAATGTTGAACAAGTATATGAAAAATGTTAACCAAGCATTCAAAAAAATGTTTAATGTGTATAGAATTTTTTGGGTCATGTATTAAAAAAATTATGAATTTTTTATCATCTATATAAAAATGTTAGTCAAGCATATGGGAAGAAAGTTGAAAAAGTTTTAAAAATGTTAATCAAGCATTTAGGAAATATTAAATGTGTATAGAAAAAATGTTGACCATGTATTAAAAATGATGAAAAAAATTGATCATGTATATAAAAATGTTAATTGAGTATTTGGAAAAATATTAAATGTGTATATAAAAAATGTTGACCATGTTTAAAAAACGATGAAAATATTTGATCATGTACATAAATAATACTCAAGAATTCAACAAAATACTGAACAATTGTTTGAAAAATGTTAATCAAGCGTTTGTAAAACGTTAAATGTGTATAGAAAAATGTTGACCATGTATTCAATTTTTTAACATTTTTATTTGAAAATGGTAATCGAGCATTGAAAAAATGTGAAAAATATATAGAAAACATATTGACCAGGTATTCAAAAAATTAATCCTGGATTCAGAAATTGTTAATCAACCATTTGAATTTTTTAAATGTGAATAGAAAAAATATTGACCATGCATTAAAAATGGTAAATTTGTATTAGAAAAATGTTATATGCGTATTATGAAAATATTTTTGACATATACGGAAAATGTAGAATGAAAATCATAGAAGTAAAACAAGTGAAAACAGAAAAAGAGACAAACTAAACCAAGGAAAAACAAAATGGAAAATTAAATCATAGAAAGAATTGAGACAAGAATGAATAAACCAGAGAGAAGAAAGAAAAGAAACAAAGAAAACAAAAAAAGAGAAACCCCGGAGAAAACCAGAAAAACAAAAGAACCAGAGAAGAAACAAAAAAACAAAGGCGAAAAGTAAAATAGAGGCGAACCAGCGTACCGATTTTCCAATTGCAAGCAAACTTCGTGTTGCAGCGATCGAGATTAAAATAGGCCGGCCAAATTGCTACAGGATACGAAAAAGATGCTTCAGCGAGAGCTGCTACGGTCTCGCTTAATGCGAAACATAGCTCTCGCGATAAGGAGGTTGCCCCCTGTGGTGTCAGTGTGGATCCAAGGGTGATGTTTTTTTAGCCTGACTAGTCGTATAAACATTGGCTAAAAAAATAGTAGTATAGAAACAACGCATGCACAGGAGGGAAGACACCATCGTTCTTTCTTTTGCGGACGAGTGATGCTAAACTTATGCAGTTATGCTTCTTTAGATAATTAGCGTTCCACAAACCTGACTCAGAGCAACTCTAGGCGATCCCCTAAAAGTCTATAGAGGAGATAAATTTCGGTATTAAATTTTTTTACTCCTCTACCTATTCGACTCCTAAATTTACTCATCCTGGAGACGGCCGAGTAAAAGTTTTTTTTCGTGCAAAGGCCTCCTTGTGGCTGCCTGGCGACTCACGTGAAGCTCCCTTGTCGTCGGCGGCGACCTCGGCCCTTGCCGGTGACCTCGTTATGAACCTGCTCGGCGACGGCATCGTCAAATCCAACGGGGGCACCTGGATGACACATGCGTACAAGGCAACAGTCAACAGAGGGTGGTGGCGGAGGAGGCGACCCAGCTAATAGGGAGGGCGCGTGCTCGATGTGGTAAGCCACACGTTACTTCCATGGCCCCAATGTACTTGCAGCCCCGCACAACACGGTTGCCGCAAGCGCATGCTCTAACGCCATCCAGAGCAGCGTGCCCCAGTACCGGGGAGCGGCGAAGCCGGTCTGATGTGGTGTCGACGGCGACAGCCGGCCCAGTGGAGGAAGCCGTCGGGCACATCCTCGGCTTCGAAGGCGACGTCGCGGGTCTGGTTCACCAGACGGCGACAAACTCGTTATCTCTCCGGTCTCCGCTATGCAGTGGCGCAGTGCTCTCCGTTGTGTGTAGCCTCAACCTAAACTAGAGCTAGGCAAATATCTCACTCGAGGTTCTGGCAATAAGCAGCATCAGCTTGAATGGGGTTTGATGCAATCTAGGTCACCACTTTCCCGCGGGTCCGGCTTGATCGAGTTTGGAGCGGTGGCGGCGGCGGCCATGTCGCCACAGCGGTGATGGCATGGTCACCATCATCGCTGCTCGCCGCGGAGACGCATAGCAAGTGTTTGACAAAATGCATAATCTACTTGTATTTACTCCATTAAATAGAGGAGATCAGCTAGGTCCGGCCAAAAAATAGCGGACTAAAATTTACTCAGCCGGAGGATACTCGTCTACTTTTTAGGGGATCGTCTAGAGTTGCTCTTGTTGAAATTTGCTAGTGGGCCTTTGGCCCAAAGCCAACTAAAATTCTGAAATTCTCTTGGTTCATTCATGCACACATATGAGTAGTGTGAGTGAGACTAAAGTTTAGTCCCACCCTGAAAGTTGAGAGAGACTTGCACCTCTTTATAAAGTGAGCTCTTCTACCACTTGTATGAGCATGAGAAGAGGAGACCTACACGCGCGCTCCTCTCGCCGCGCCGCGGGTTGCGGGAATGAGCCGAGCCGAGGACAGAGCTATGCACGTTGTCTATATTTTTGCTGCTCAGGAAAAATTAGTGAGTCATTAATAAACGCGTTAATACTGAACCTTTTCTGATTCTTTTGGATCATGACGACTCGGACATGGGGCTTACTCCCACGACCTAACCGATCCACACTATATAGTCAGACAGACGTCTACCCTAGCCGCCACCGTAGCGCATGGTTTCGCACCAACGTTCCAGATCATTGCACTAGTAGAAAATAGGGCTTTCGTTCGGCCAAAAAAGAGCATTAATCCCGGTTGCATTACGAACCGGGACTAATGTAAGCATTAGTCCCGGTTCGAGCGGCGAGGGCATAGTACAGGCATTACTCCCGGTTCAAATGGGACCTTTAGTCCCGGTTGGTGCCACGAACCGGTACTAATGGGGTTGAGACCTTTAGTACCGGTTCGTGCCACGAACCGGTACTAATGGTGCAATTTTCAAATCCTACCCCCCCGGTGTATCGCCTTTTCAGTTTTGTAAAAAGCAAAAGAAAATGATAAAAACTTCAAAAGTTAAAATCCTTCGAGATATATTTATGTTACCACATCTACTAGTTAGGGAAATTTAAAAACTTAAATTTGGACATGTTTTGCAAAAAGTGTAGGGAAAATGTAAAACGGCTATAACTTTTGCATACGATGTCAGAAAAAACGTATAATATATCAAAATGTTGAGCATGAAAATACGCATCCGATTTTGACGGCCTACGGCCTGTTTGCAAATTTTTAGAATCCTCAAATTCTAAAAGGAAAAAAGTTATGCTCAAATTTCAGTTTTTTTGAATTTTTTTAATCTGGTCAAACTATGGTCAAACTACTTATTCAAAAAGTATTAGTCTTACTAAATAATTATTCAAGAATATTAGTGTTACTAAATAATTATTTCCGTTTTTTTGAATTTTGGTCAAATCTGGTCAAACTATGGTCAAACTGTGGTCAAACAATGGTCAAACTACTTATTATAAAAATATTAGTGTTACTAAATAATTATTTCTGTTTTTTCGAATTTTGGGCAAATCTGGTCAAACTGTGGTCAAACTATGGTCAAACTACTTATTCAAGAAATATTAGTGTTACTAAATAATTATTGTTTTTTTAGAACAATAGTTTCAAACTCAAACAGTGAAATGTGTGACTTCATGCTCAAGCTAAATTCCTGAGGGTTAATAGGATTGACATCTTACTATTGTCAAGAAAATAACAAGTGTAGACTTGGAAATGAGGGAGAATAGAACCCGGAAATTGAGCAGTGATGAGGGGTGATTAGAGATTAGAGGTTAAAATAATTCAGAAATTTGAAAATAAAAAAATTCAAAAAAATTGATTTTTTTTTCAAAAAAATAATAATAAAATTTCCTTTAGTACCGGTTGGTGTTACCAACCGGGACTAAAGGTGGACCTCCAGGCAGCGGCCACGTGGAGGGCCTTTAGTCCCGGTTCGTGTAAGAACCGGGACTAAAGGCCCTTATGAACCGGGACTATAGGCCCTTTTTCTACTAGTGTTGTGCCGCCACACAAGTCTTCTCCATCCCTCATTCTGGCGTGCACCGCAAGAAGGGACAACAGGCCTTCGGAACCCCGCCTCTCGTGATCCTGTACGGGAGAGGAGCGATCAGGTTTTTGGGGAGCGCACTCGCGCGACTGCTGGCAGCGACGACGAATTCTTTCCTGACCTCGGCAACCTCTTCCTCAACGACATGGGTCACAACATCAACGCTGGCGGTCCTGCTCCCGCTGCACCGTACGTGATCTTGTCCTCCTTGTTTGAGATCGTGCTAGAATTCGTAGTTCTAGTCTATGCGCTAGATTTGATCCGCTCATCTACTGTGGTAGTCCACATGATTAGTTTAATCTTTGTTATAGCCGTCATGATTTATTTTATGCTTATTCGGATTAAATCTCGTAATAACTTGCTCATATATTCAACAGCTCTCAGGTGCTTATCTGATGTTGCTATGTGTATGGGTTGCAACATGATTCCAGAAAATGGGTGGAAAACTTTGTGGCGTCAAAATCAAAAGTTAGTGCACCATAGAAAGAATCATTTTCTTTCGGGTAATTCCATGAATTTAATGCTCTCTTTCAAGAATACTACCTCCGTCCGGATTTTTAAGGCCGCCCGACCGATTCTCTAGGACCAAGGCGCCCTCTTTTCTCCACCAAAGCGTGCAGGCTTTCTCTGCCATGCCCGCATGCAGCCAATGAATATCGGCATGCACCAGCCTGTTTCTCTCCCTTGCATGCATGCATATGCATGCCCAATCAGCTCGCCGGAGATGTCACAGATTAAGAGAAAAAAGCAGCAGCTTTAAGGCACGGGCCTAGCAAATGCGGACGGGGCAACATGGCTGACCGGACTTCTAATCCCGGACGGAGGTAGTAATAATTAATGCTTATCCTTTTCGAAATAGAGAGGCTCCTGATGGATGTGAGCTCGTGAATGGTTTGCAGGGCACAAGCGAAAAGTCCTTTTTTTTCAGTCTACACTCCAGGATAAGTAAAACAACGAGAACTAATCATTCTTGCCTTTTCTCGTGCTGAGTGACATTTGGGTATCTTTCAGCACATATTACTTTCTTCGTTTGTCTAACAGTTTATCTATGATCTTATTCTTTATTTATTTTTCTTTGAAATTATGCTTAATTATATTAGGTTGTCCTATATGTTTTTTGCGCCTTTTTTAACATATAATGGTTGTTACTTATTAGAGACCATTACCTATTTGATTGCTTGCAGATTTTCATACGAGGTTGTAACTGTTGATGCAACAAGGCATGTAGTGTTTGATTAACTATATTATTCTTAGTACTTCCGTTAGAGTAAGTTTATGTAGACCAGCATAAATAGTTGTAATTTGACATTGAAACCCGCTAGTAGCTCATCCATGCATAATGCGTCCCAAACCTGCTAGTATCTCATCCATGCATAATACGTCCCATGATTTTGATGTACATGTCAATATTAGTTTCATCTGGTAGTTGGTTCAAACTGAAAGGCATGACAAAATGCCCAATCTGACACCTGGCTTGTAACAACTCTGTTTTCACCTTGCTTGGACTAATTCAAAATTTTGGAGAAGAATGAATTAAGGCTAAGGTTATCCATCACATGTTGATACAATCACATTGATCCCAACAAACCTGAGCGGCTGGACATGTAGGCTGTAGTGTAGCAGCTATACCCCATGAAGGAGTAACTTGGCCTTAGCAAGAAAAGTCCAGCTGAGAAACAGGAAATCACTGTCCAGTTTGTTTGATAAGTCATGGACTTTTCAAAAACATTCTCTGAGTTGAAGTGTCTATCAGAAATTGAAATATGTTGATATTTTATAAGGGAGGTTCATGAATGCTTTAAGGATGCTTGTACATTGGAAAAATGCAGCACTCAGCATCTTTCTCTTTGGGTCTTTGCGTATATACACCTGTTGTGGAAAGGAATTAACAGTACCCCTACGTGGCGCAAAATTCATATTTGATAAATGCCAAGCATTTGTACGGAGTGAATTGCAGAAAACGACCACATTGAAGCCTATGTTTGCAGAAAACACCGGTTTACTAATTTGGTTAAAAAACCACTGATTCTTAGGCTAATCTTTTGCAAAAAACACTGATGGGTGGCTTAGGCCAGTTTAACCGCGATTATGACATGTGGGTCCCGCATTTGATGACGCGGCATAACGTTTCACGGTAGACGGTGTTAGATGAGGGGATTTCAAGATTTACAAAACAGTCCCTGTAATTTTAGAGGGACACCCTTCTATCAAAAAACAAAAGGCAATCAACTCCCGAGCAGAGTAGCAACATGGCAATGAGTGATGGGTCTCGTCGCCGGAACAGGAGCAGATGGCACGGTCGCGGCTCACGGATGCCGAGCAAGGGCGCCAAAGGCTGGGCCCAAGGCGCGGCGCGCAACCCGACTTGGCGGCGGCGGAGGCGAAGCCCCTGCCAAAATTGGCGGCGAGGAGGGCGCGGGCCTCCTGCAGCTCCGGCAGGTCCACGCACCGGGCGGCCGCGTAGACGAGCCCCGCTGCCGCCTCCCGCCACTCCCAAATGACCTGCTCGGCGCGGAGTAGCGCAAGGTCCGGGTGGCTCAGACGGAGCAGCTGCTCCACGTCCCCGGCCTGGCGTCGAGGTTACACCTCCTCTTCTCTCTAGCGCACTCTGCCATGTACAACATGCAGCAGAGTTCCAGTGTCCATCTCCCTCAGCTGCCAGAGTTCCGGCGTTCGTCGTCCTCAGTCTATGGTCAAGCCACCAAGGAAGCCGACAGCCGTCTAGCCGCAAAATTTGCTGGATCCAGGGCCTCTACTAGCAAAGGTCATCAGATCCAGGACGCTGGGGACCACGGTCAATCCATTGCCGCGCGGTTAGGATCCGCCATGACTAGGACGGAGCCAGAAAATTGAGATGGGGGGGGGGCAAGAACCAAAAGCTTCAAAATCATAGGATATATTTGCCGTAAAAGAATCATAGGATATGAAAAGATACCATAGTAAAAAATAGGATTTAGGACATCTAGATAGTAAATATATGTCTGTTGTTCAATAGTAAGAATAAATTACATTTCTATCAATTTGAATTCTGCTTTACGAGCACCAGTGTCGAAAATATCAATTATTTCTTCAGAGCTAAACTTGGCTGCAAGTTCCTTCTCAATGTAAACTAGCGTGCAATGACAAAGAAAATCATCTCCCATTTTGCTTCGAAGCCGCGTCTTGACTAGTTTCATTGCAGAAAAGGCTCGCTCTGCTGTTGCAGTTGACACCGGAAGAGTTATCACCAATCGTAACAACCTCTCAACCATTGGATAGTCAGAAGACTTGCCAGTCTTAACTATCCCTTTTGTTAGATCAGCAAGTGATTTGCAGTTCTTGATCTCTGGATGGTTGAATGTATCAAGCTGGAAATGTGGTAGCTCGCACTCCAACCGATCTCTTTCTTGACTAGAAAAATCTGCAGGATAGAATTTCTCCACTAGTCTGCATATCTTTGACTTGCTGAAGGCATCATGCCTCGGGTCCAATGATGAACAAAGATCTAGAAGCTCAGTAACTTGAGAACTGAATCGATCATTCAACTCTATCACTTGTTGATCTATTGCAACATTAAACACGTCTACTTTGTAATGATGGATAACTGTGGTGTTGTCATGTTTATTTCGATTTCGTCACATCAACATACCTAAAATTAATATATATTGAAAAATAAGAATTAGTTGCATGATCTACACATTGATGAGAAGTATGTAAGTGGCTAAATCTCTACATTGTAATTTATATAACCATAGAGAGATAGGAAAAGATACATACTTTTGATCCATGTCCGGGATGTCAATCTCATGTTTCACACAAAAGGATTTCACATCTTCAAAAAGGTTGTCCCATCCATCTTCTCTTAGTTCACCAAGCAACACCTTTGTGTAGTTCGAAACACAATCTAATGCATTTGCAATGTCCAAAGATTTATGTTGAAGTTTGAGACACAAGACATCCGTGATTTTCATGATTCTTTCCATTAAGTGTAGAATGAACACAAAATCAAATGTCAGTAGGATTTTCAAGGCACCTCCGGCATCACCTCTTGAGTTCCTTGTAGCTGAACGATCAGCTGCTACACTTCTTAGCACTGTAACAGTTGCGGCAAACATCTTTAACAAACTTTTGATAGATTTATAGTGGGAACTCCATCTCGTGTCACCGGCCCTTTGTAAAGAACCTATTTGATTGGCCCCTCTTCCTGTGTCAAGCTCTCCCAATTCAATCTCACTAGCAATTTCAGCAGCCTGATTTTGTAACAGCTCATCATTGCGTTTGGGAGATGCACTAACTGTATTTACAATGAAATTTGCATGCTGAAAAAAATTATGGACCTCATGTACCTCCCTTGAAGCAGCAACAAGAGCCAATTGGAGTTGATGTGCAAGACAATGGATATAGTATGCATAAGGGCACTCTTTGAGAATTAGAGCTTTCAGCCCATTCCACTCCCCTCATGTTGCTTGCCCGTCATATCCCTGGCCTCTAATATCGTGCACATTCAACCCATTATCAACTAGGACAGCAATAATTGTGTTCTTGAGAGTCAAAGCACTAGTGTCTCTAACATGAACAAGATCAAGAAAATGTTCTCTTATCACTCCTTCTATGTTTGCAAATCAAGAACTACTGCCATCTGCTCTTTTTAGACTCATCTCTACATTCATCAACCAAGATAGAAAATTTGCTATTACCAAGTTCTTCTTTAATTGAGGTCTTTACTTTTCCAGCGAATATGCTAGCAATTTCCTTTTGAATAGTTGCTGAGGTGTACTTTGCATTTTTTGGAGCATTCTGTACAACTTCTTGTACATCCTTGTTATAAGAAGCCAAAAGCTTAATCATTTCTTTGAAATTACCTTGGTTCTTGGAATCCTCAGACTCATCATTTCCTCTGAAGGGACATGCTTGAAACATTAGCCACCTGATGCAATCAACATAGAATAATTATTAGATGTCCAGTATAAAGAAATTCTAAATGTTTGAAATTAAATACTGCTTTCTTACCTCATGGCATCAATGGAAGTCTTTAGCCTTAGTCTTGCATCAAGAACCCGCTTCTTAGTTTGCTTTCTCATCACCTCATCAACATGATTAATTCTGTTTCTCAAGTTTTCATAACACCGAACTGCAAAATTGTGAGCCGAGCTGGGAGTAGTGCCCATATGTTTGAGAAAAGCACATTCTTTTCCATTGTTAACTTTCTTCCACTTATCAAATCCGCTCACTGTGAATGTATCTGAACCACACTTCCCAATTGGCTTCTTTGAGAAGAGAAAACAAGGCAAACAATAGGCACACTTTTTTAGAGGTGAATACTCCAACCACCAATGATTCGTGAACCAATCACTTTGGAACCGCCTACGGCCAGCCCCTGTCCCAGTAAATTCATACTCATCTGGCTTTAAGATTGGTTGATAAGCCCCTTTAGATATATAAAAACGCCTAGCAGCATCATGCTCATCGGGAGGAAGTTGCCAAATTTGAAGACGTCGCCCGGGCTCTCGGTCATAACTTGTGGTTATAATTGTAGCTTCTTCCGTAGCTTCTGGCGCGGAAACATCATGATCAATTTGAGCATCACCATCAGTACAATTTGGGTGATTCTGTTCGCTAGGTTGAACGTTGTCTGCAGTAGCATCATGTTCTGATGGCCGAGAGCTTGAACCAACGGTTTTGAAAAATTGATGAATTGATTCTCTCTTTCTCTTCATGTCTACACAAGCACAAAACAATTGATAATTTTATATTGATGATTAAGGGCTGTAGTTTGGATGATTATACTTCTACAATTGTTAAAGGCATGAACTACTAATCCATGTGAAAATAAATTACCTTTTCCCCTTGTGTTGCTGCCGCTTATCCTGCCCGGCTGCCCGTCGTCCGCCGTCGTTGTGTCCACTGTCCAGGATTCCGGCCTCCGGGCTGCCGGCAACGTGTCCGTGGATCGGCGCCTGTCCGGGCGTTGCGGCGTGCCGGCGTCCCCTTCCTATCCTGGCTTCTCGACGGACGACGGGCGTTGGCAGCGCGCCGGGTGGAGGCAGTCGCCAGAGATCCGATCGGCGATCGCTAATTTTTTGGAGACGAAGAGTCGAACGAACTGACGACGTGCGTTGCGTGCTAGCGTTGTCATCTAATTCTTTGGGGGCCTGTCAATCGTAGCGTGCCGTGGTGTGCAGGGCCTGCTCGGCTCAGTTTTTTCCTGTAAATGTTCAATGGGCTGCACTGGTTACATGGGCTATACACCTGTAAAAAGGCCGATGGGGAATAGGGGGGGCGAAGCAGGCTGCAGGCAAGCACACAGGTAAAAAAAAGTAGCGATCATATCTTCCGTTTCAAGGGACTGCGCGATCGTTGGGGGGGGTCTCGCCTCGTCCCCCTTAATCCGTCCCTGGCCATGACCCACCTGTGCGCGTGACGGCGAGGTCCACTGCGACCGTGGATGTGTAGGAAGGAGGGAAGGGGCAATCCCATCACTTTTTAGGGAGGGGAGGTGTTTTTTTTAGAAAAGACCAGTCTAATGTCTTTGTTACGCCACGTCATCAAATGTGCGAGCCACGTGCATAATCACAGTTAAAATGGCCTAAGCCATCAATCAGTGTTTTTTGCAAAAGATTAGGCCGAGAATCAGTGGCTTTTATCCCAAATTCGTAAACCGATGTTTTGTGCAAACCTAGGCGCTAATGTGGTGGTTTTCTGCAATTCACTCATTTGTAAGACAAGGAACTCATAGGACTTGTATTTCTAAGAAGAATATATGTGGGCTCAAAGGCAGTGTCTCAATTATATTGGAAGAAGCATTTATTCCGCTATGGATCCTTCGCCATTAAAGATGGGTCGGAGATTAGGTTATGAGAGGACAAGTGACTAGGCAATGCCAATCTCCGGGAACAATATCCGGCCCTATACAATATCATGCGTCACAACGGTGGTACTATCACCACAGTTATGGAATCCTTTCCGCTGAATGTGACGTTAGGAGAGACTATATTGGTCCTAGACTTGAATGGTGAAACACCTTGGTACAATATCTACCCATGGTGCAATTGCGGCAAGGGACCGATGTAGTTCGTTGGAACCTACACGCGAGTGGTAATTTATCGATGGATAGAGCGATGATCCAGTCAGATGTTCTAGTTGATAATAATACAATGATTTGGAAGATCAAGATATCTCTCAAGAATAAAATCTTCGTGTGGTATCTTCGTCGGGGAGTCATTCTTACCAAAGATAACCTTATTAAGAGGAATTGAGGTGGGAGTGCGCAATGTGTTTTTTGTCACCATGATGAGACTATAAAACACTTGTGTTTCCAATGCAAATTGGATCGTTTTATATGGTCAGTCGTCCAAGTAGCTTCTGGCTTGTATGGTCCACGTAGTATTGCTAATATTTTTGGCCACTGGTTACATCGGATCAATAACAAGTTTAGAATTCTTCTCAGGGTGGCAGCGCTTGCCGTGATTTGGTCGCTTTGGCTATGTAGAAATGGTAAGGTTTTTAGCGATAAAAGTTCTTCTCTTCTACAGGTTATCTACAGATATACTGGTACGCTCCATTTATGGCTGTTTCTACAATGTGTGGAGAATCGAGACCTGTTTACGATGGTGTGTACACGCTTGGAGGCCATGGCGAGGGATACTTGTATTCTATTTCGATTTTTCTTTTGGAACTCGGACTTGGTTTGTCTATGTGCATCTCAGTTATCCAGAGGCCTGTTGTAATGCTTAAACCTTTTAAGTAATAAAGCACCCTTTATCAAAAATGCATATGTGTCCAGGTCCTAAGCTACAATGAGTCCACGAGTAGGAGACGGGAGGTCGGGGCCAATGGAACACCCACCATAGAAGGAATTTTGCATACTTCAGCGGTAGGAGACAAAAAAATTTGATAATGAGGAGGACAATTTGTAACTAAAAGAATGAAGGGTAAAGTTGCTTACATTTTGACATGCTGAGAGTGACATTAGTACAGTTGCAACCAAATGTGTATTTTTATTTGTCCAACCGTTTATGTACTCATATAACATTTCTTGTTTTCAAATGATGCTTAATTGGGTAGTAAGTCTTCTGCCAAGAAAACTTGCAAATAGTGAGCTGCTAAAGGATATAGACGTATCCATTTGACGACTATCATGTGCTGTTTAATAAGCATGGGTGGTGTTCTTTACCATGAATAAGCTGTGGGTGTCCATATGTAACTAGCCATGTGAAAATTAGTTGCTGCATTTTACTCCCTCCATCTCATAATGTAAGAACTTTTTTGATACTAATGTAGTGTAAAAAACGTCTTACATTATGGGACGGAGGGAGTACTAAATAAGGAGTGGATATTGATACTTCACCAGCTTTCCTGTACTGATTGTAGTTATTTAGTATGGCTTCCCTATAACAAGTTTCCAAAGGTCGTAAGTACTTCTAAACCAGTCCATGCTGACATGCATGATGTTCCCATGCTTTTGGTGTCAATACAGTCTCATCTTGGAGAAACGCATGACTAAATGTGGAAACAACGCAATCTGGCAACCTATAACCCTATATATCTACCTATCTTGAAGGTATCATCTTGATAGGTCTAATATGATATCCTTCATCTTCACTTTGATTTTGTATGACGTCCCTCACATTCACTTTGATTTAGAGGCAGTGAAATTTTGGAGGAAAGCAAAGCTCATGTTGGTATCTTCAGTACAATCCAACTAGGACCATCAATGGGGGTTCCTCTGATTAGCTATGCAACAAGTCTGTGCAGACTTTATGCACTTTTTGCGGGGCTCCCGATCAACAAAGCTCGGATCAATTGAGTCATTCAATGGAGTGATGTCTGGGAGGGACACGAGGAGAAGAATTTTATGTGCGATCCTGCATTTTTTTTTACTTGGTCGTGGTTTGAGGCTGCAGCTATTCACATGGAAGCTGCTCAAGCCATAGGGCCGACGTCTTAAGAAAGCAGATCCATATGAAATCACTAACAATTCGACAGCACTCAACACTCTGTTTAGCCCCTCTCAACAGCCTCTTAAATAAATTCTCCACGATAAAAATGTATGACAAAGCTATAGTTTTTAAGTTGGTTATTATAGAAATTAAGGAAATGTGAAATCCATTCAAACAAAGGAAAAATATGCTGGGCGATTTGTGTTGTGAACTAGGACTGATAATTTGCTCTGTCTGTTTTTGTGTATGCAATATACGTTTTGCTAGTTCGTTTATTCAATTTCTCATTTCAATTTTTGTAGGCTCTTGAGTGGCTATATCACCATCTTGACAATTTAGGAGTTGTCGATTGCCATTGTTGTGTTGTTGCATTAATGCTTCATTTATGCTACTGAACGGACCTATTGTTTCTATGTGTACTTTACCCTTTTACTATGAAACACTCCCTCCTTCTAAAAATGTAAACCCTCTCGAATTTTGAGCCTAAGTAATTTTGGGCAAACCACACCTGGCACCCTCCAATTTTTCGATAAAGGGAATATATTAATATCGCAAAGATACGAATTACAACCAGCCTCTGCACCAGCAAGATATCGAAAGACATCATGGATGCACACAACCAAGAATAAAAAAAATATATAAAAACAAAGACCCCGTCGCAGTGATGAAACACTTGCAACAGCAACACTCTAACCACCACCAAAGACAACACCCGGACTACAGAAGAGGTTCTCCAAAAGCGACGCCTCCAAAAAGGGAACAATGCACAAGCGTTGTCGTCGCCCGATTAAGGATCTTGAATTTTCACCCTGGACAGAGTCCGAGATCCCAAAAACAATGCCTTCGCAAGACCATTGCCAGGTACAACCAATGAAGGCCATACCTTGAGCTTTCACCCTGAAAATCGCAGCTCGGTACTCGAGAAGCACCGCCAAAAATGTTGTCCACCTGCGTTGCCGCCCCCTCATGTCAAGTCCGCTGCTGCAAGTCCTCAACATCCAACACACAGGAAAAAACCTGTGCTGCCATTCTTCAATGGAACCAAAACTCCTCGCCGCCATTATAAGCCTCCGATCGTAGCCACCATGACTTTCTTCACCACTGTCAGCATCATGGAAATCTAAACTTAGACATGTCCCATTGCACCCTCCAATAAGCTCTTAGTATGGAACAGTGAAAAGGAGAAAGTTTCTAGGGGCAAATCAGGATATTTCATGTTGCTCATTCCATGTATAACTTGTGTCTGGCGATTCCTTTCTTGTCAAATGCCACCTTCAATTCTGGAATCTGCACTTTACAGTTTCTGGTTTACTGCAGCACTCCATACACTTAAGGCTATTGTTGAGTACATTTCATTCAAAAGAATAAGTTTACGAGGGTCAGCATAAGCACAACTGCAACATGAAAATTGAATTAGACACACTATATCCTCTCATGTATCCCGTGCTTTTGATCTCCATGTCACTACAATAGGATTCCCGTAAAGAACTCAACTCAAGGTGAAATGCATGATCACAACATCTTTATATATGTACCATAGCTGGCATGCAGCTGCTCTTTATATATGTAGGTATGCTTCTCCTGATATATCATTCCCATTATTCCGGTATGATAGGACTCCTTCACCTTCACTTTCGCTTTGCTCATGTGAGATTTTGGAGAAAGCCAACTCGAAGCCCATGTTTCAGTGGAAATAGCTCACCATGTTCACAGCTCGAGCTAGATTTGATAGGACCACACAAAAAATCAGCAGTGAGGCAACAAAGCGGTTTAACCTGGGGAATCCGAGAGCTGACATGGGGTAGACACGTGTTTGGACAAGCTAAACCATAGCAACCCGGTAAAATCTCTAACTCACGGAGAGACGTCAAGTGGCCATGCTAGGCACCTGACGATTGGCGCAAGGGTGTGTCGGGTGTTGCCACCTCCGACGAGGCTGTAGGATTGGCGTGGTGTTGGATCGCCAATAGTGAAGCTCTGGGAGCCGTATTAGTCCTTGTACTCTGTATACCTGCCAGTTCACTCTTCCTCAACCCTGTTGATAATGCGAATGAGTTTTTTTTTTTGACAATGGATAATGCAAATGAGTTAAATCTTCTTACCATTTTTTTAGAAAAGGAGGATGACCTTCGGCCTCTACATCTGGATAATGCATGCAGCAAATGAGTTAAATCTTCTTACCATTCTTTTTTTAGAAAAGGAGGATGACCTTCAACTTCTGCATCTGAACGATGCATGCAGGCATTTTATTAATTATTCAAAAAGACCTTACAAAATACATCTGGTAGTCCGAAGCCACCATCTTGACAACATCTGTCGCTACTCCTATCCTCTTGATGAAGGGGTGTTGATTGTCCGAGCAGAATACCAAAAAGACATCACACCAAAGCCTAACATATAAAGCCGGAGGCCCCAACCAAGCCATGTTGCTGGGGCATACACCGGTCCAGCTCACTCACGGAGGCGCCCGCCGCCGTCTTCCACCTATCCATCTCCAGAGCAGGCATTGACGCATCGACCTTGCTAGGCCTATCGTCGAGGCCACCTTGGCGCCACCGTCCTGAATGTATCCATCCACATGAGCCCATCACCGAAACTCCGTAGCGCCATGCCACTGAGATCCGCCGTCGGCCTTGCGGTAGATGTAACACCGTCCTCCTCATGTCCCCTCCAGCCAGCACTTGCTCCAAGACGATGCTCCAAGGAGGGAGAATGACACCAAAGGCACCGTCGTGGTCCGATCCGGTAGACCCAGATCTAGGGTTTCCCTCCGACATCCCGATCGAGTTGACGTTACCTACAACGGCGATGCCTCGAGAAGGAGACGACGTCAGAGATGCCACCATCGTACGCCAAGACCGCGGTCAGGCGCGATTATCGACAGAAGCCGCGTCGCCCCGCTCTCGCGGCTGGCTGGACCCGCGTGGAGCCTCGCCATGAAGACGTATGCCGCCGCCGGTACTTCTGCGGAGATCCTCCACCGTGGGCGGTCCCTCGGGGTTTTTATTTTTTATTTTTCTGTACCTCTTTACCGAGTTTAGATTTTGGAGGAAAGAATATTCAAGAGAAAAAATTGCGCGAAAAAATGCATTTTTTCGGTTCCACGAGAGGCACTGACTTGCTTCCGTCAGAGGCACAGTTATGCCTCTCGAAAAGAAAAAAACACGTTTTTTTCACGAGAGGCAAAGATTTGCATCTTGTGGAGACACAAATTTGCTTTCGTGAAAGTCACAATTATGCCTCTAAGAAAGGGGGAAAATATGTTCTCTTTTTGTGGTTCTATGATAGGCACATATTTACTGCTCGTGGAGGAACATACTTGCTTCCGTGAGAGGCACATCTGTGCTTCTAAAAAAAAAGGAAAATAACACATTTTATTTTCTTTTTGGTTCCACGAGAGGCACATATTGACTTCTCGTGGAGGTACAGATTTGCTTCGGCGAGAAGCACATTTGTGTTTCTAGGAAAGGGAAAACAGTAAAAAAGAGAGCTTCTGGCTCCGTTTTTTATCTGTTTTTACATGAACATTTTTGTCAAAACTTATTAACATAAGATCTAGTTTCGAAGATATTGACACGAGAAATCCAACTGTGATGACGGCTTAGGATTTGGACGCATGGTTCAAGAGATCAAACGGTTTGAAAAACCTAATCTACAAAAAGGTGGAAAAATCTCAGGTTGCGACAAGTGAAGTGCATGCAATGCGCTACTTGCCAGGGAAGATGGGAGTGACCTTTGCAAGGGTACCACTTAACTATTGATATTGCATGATCCCAGACCTAATGCAGAATAGCAAATTGCCCGCGGGCTTGTCTATGTCTCGCTTCGTCCGAGAGAGTAGCCCCCTAACCACGTCGTCATGTCGCACTGACGCGATGCTGAGTCGCTCATATTTTTTTCTCTTCATATTAGAAATGAATATATATATATATATATTATGAAAAATTAATTCTTTAATTTATTAAAAGTGTTCATCACATGGTTTAAAAGTAGTAAAATCCAGAGTAAAAAAATGTTTGCACCAATCAAAACAATGTTGTGACACAAAAAAAATGTTCACTGATTTCAAAAAAACGTGCGTGATATTTTTACAAAATTTATAAAATTTATCTCATTAAAAAATCATACCACTGATAAAAATGTGTGTTAAATTTATAAAAAGTTCAAGTGTATCAAACAAAATGCTTGTGACATTTAAAAAATATTTATCAAATGTAAAAATGTTTCTTATTTTACAAAAAATGTTTCAACGTCTATTAAAAAAATTTAACACATATTTGAAAACAAATTCGAAAAATTATTTGAAAAAATATTAATAATGAATTTCAAAATTATAAACATAGAAAAACATTGTTTAAGACATGAAAAAACTGTACAATCTGTTTGGAAAAAGTAGACATCAAAACGTATATTGAACCAATGTTTTAAATAGCAGGCTATCGTATATAGCAGCAGCCCTTAAAGACAGCTATAGCAGGGCTATAGCGAGGCTATACCAGAAAATTATACATGAAATCAAATAGCGGCAACATGCTCAAACAACTATAGCGGGGCTATAGCCGGCTATTTAAAACTATGATTGAATATAAGTTAATAATGTATTGAGAAATGTTAAACATGTATAAAAAAAATTCCTGATGTATCCAAAGAATTTACAATGTGTATGAAAAATTAGACATGTGTTGAAACTAAGAAAATAAAAAAATAATTAAAACCAAAGAAAACAGGTGAGAACCAACGAAGAAACATAGAAACGAGAAGAAATAAATGAAAAAAAGAGATGCAAAACAGTGAAAACAAACAGAAAATAGATGAAAATCAAGAAAGAAAGAAAAAGAATCGAAGAAAACCAGAAAACAAAAAAGGAACAGAAAAATACCACACGTACACTGCCGGTTTAATACAGACAGATGGACGCACCTGCAGGAAAATACCACACGTACACTGCCGGTTTAATACAGACAGAAGGGCTCGCCTAGTGAAAATTGGAAAGAAAAACTCCTAGGCCGCAGCACAATTAGCACACTGTGTAGGCGAGCCCTTCTTCCACACCGCAGTAAGCGGCATATAGCTCCAGCATGCCCTACTCCCTAGCCAGCTCGCATGTGAACGTGTTGCTGTATGCATGGTACAAAGTGAGTCCGATCTCACATGCGAATTACGACGGCCAGCACAATGGGGATTGCTGTGCTAAAGCAATCTAGACGCACTATATCTTCACATGCATCCCATGCTTTTGATCTCCAGGCCATTAAGATTCCGGTATAAGTTGACTCAAGGTGAAATGAATGATCACAACATGCTAAAATGATGTACTCGGGCTAGCATGTAGCAGCTCTTTATATATGTATGCTTCCTCAGGGATATCATTCGCATTATTTCCGTATCATAGTACTCCTTCATCTTCACATTCGTTTGGGTCATGTGAGATTTTGGAGAAAACCAAATCCAAGTCCATGCTTCAGTGAAAATAATTCACCTTGTTTGCAGCTTGAGTCAGAATTTATAAGACCAGAAAACCAATCTGCAGCGAGGCAGCAAAGCAGTTTATAGTACGTTTTCAGGTTTTGGATTTAACGTGTGGAGTCCAAGAGATGATATGGATTAGAGACATGTCTTGACCCACCAAACCATAGAAACCCAGTGAAATCTGGAATTCGCTAAGAGATGTCAAGCACATGCACCGACGACCCTCCCGTTGAAGTACGGGCTCGTCGAAGGTTGCAATGGAATGGTGTCACATTGCCGATGGTTCAGCGAAGAATATGAGGGAGCAACCAACAACCATATTTTAATCATTGGAAAGCCCTCTGTAGGCGTATTACTGTTCTTCAGCCATCCTGAGGCTTCTTTTTGTTCATTCTCGGAACAGAGCATCATTTCTTAATGATGGAACCGTGCATGTTTGTTCAAGATCATCAAATCAGTAGTTTACCAGAAAATTGAAGAAACAGCTGACGCTTAACTGCGCTAGTATTTATCTAGCATTGGTTCTTTTGAAAGGTGTAGTGGTTATGTGTGACCAGAGTATGAAGTGTCTGTAATACTTTATGACTTTGTGCTACTTCGAGACTTTTTAATAAGATGGCTGCATGCATTGTCATGATGCAGAGGCCGGGGGCACGCCTCATTTCGAAAAACAAGAGTATGAAGTGCACTGAAGGATAACATCTCATGGTATCTCGTCACGGTCATCGTAGAACTACTGCAACCCTGAGCTACTTTTGAGTAAATTCCTGTGACTGACCAGATATGTTGGTCATCGTTTAGGGGTATCCTATCCCTGAAATTCTGCATATCCAATTTTGCATTCGGTGCTCCTCCTATCCAAACGTTAACTCTGTTAGATGTGTCGAATTCTTCTCAATGATTAACAAATAAACAACTTATGATAACTAGATGACACATCGCTCTGCACAAATTGGATCGGCCCCGCCTTTTCCGTGCGACATGGGCTTGTGGCCATTTTCCGCCTTTCTCCCCCGTTTCACACCCTACTCCCTTGCCGACAACCCATACAACCAGTTAACTCACTTCTGCCACAGAGTTAGCAGTCACAAAAGAAAGAAAAAGGTCACTTCTGCCACGTTTTCTTAGGGCATCTCGAAGGATATATTATGAAAAATAAATTTCATTTTTAAGCATTTATTGCACTGTTTTAGAAAAGGTAAATTACAAAGCAAATAAAATGTTCGCTTAACTTTCAGAAAATGCTTGCACCATTCAAGAAAATGTTGTGACAGGAAAAAAATGTTCACGGGTTTCATAACTATGTGCCTGATATATATAAAAATACAATTTGTGTAATTCAAACAAAATTTAACAATCCATAAAAACGCATGTTACATTACAAAAAATTCATGTGTATCAAAAATGTATCTCCAGTATAAAACAAAGTTTCTTATTATACCAAAAAAAATGTTTGAACATCTATTTGAAAATTGCCTAACACATATTTGAAAAAAATAGAAAAAAGTATTTGAGAAAATGTTAATAATGTATTTCAAAATTTTAAACATAGATAAAAATAGTTTGAGATGCATACAAAAAATGTACAATATATATGAAAAAGTAGACGTCAAAATGCATGTTGATAAAGTATTAATAATGTATTCAAAAAAAATTTAACATGTATAAAAAATGTCCTGATCAATCCCAAGAATATATATCGTGTATGAAAAATTAGACATGTGTTAAAAAGTAACAAAAAAGGAAAATAATAAAAATCATAGAAAACCAACAAAGAAACCAGAAGAAACAAAAGATACAAAACAGTAGAAACCAAAAGAAAATAAGAAAACAAAAAAGAAACAAAAAAAGTACCACACGTACACTGTTGGTTTAATACAAACATATGGACGCAGCTACATGGAACCCGGTTTTTTTAGTGGTTACAGAAAACCAGTTGTCTAGTGAAAATTGAAAAAAGAAAATCCTAGGCTGTAGCCCTTCTTCCACGCCGCAGTAAGGGGCATAAAGCTCCAGCGATGCATTTCCCTAGCCAGCTCGCATGTGAACTTGTTGCTAGTATGCATGCTGCTCCCTCCGTAAACTAATATAAAAGTGTTTAGATCATTAAAATAGTCATCTAAACGTTTTTATATTAGTTTACAGAGGGAATACAAACCGAGTCCGGTCTCACCAAGAGCTCTCATGTACCTTAAACCGCCGCACACGTTGTTTCTGATCTCGTCGTGAGCTTTGATCTGTCATGAACCATTGCATGCGTTGCTTAAGATATCAATGGGAGACTTCCAAATCCCATCTAGCTTTACTGGATTTTCATCGACTTAGGCCTTGTTCGGAGACCTGCCACTCGACCCCTCCGCTCCCGGAGCTGGAGTGAAAAGGCAGAGCTGGGAAAGAGATGCTCCAGCTCCTCGTATTTTTAGGAGTTGGAGTGACTCCGAACAGGGCCTTAATCTCTTGAAATCACCCCGAGCCCCGATCGCTTGAGTCAGCATTGATTGAACTGGATTTTATCCAACATCTCTCCGCTCATCACCTGTTGATCAACTTAATATGTCCCTTGAACCCACCATGATACTGGTTGTTAAACATTAGAGACAGATATAATCGATCTACCGAGGAACACACAATCACACAGTAATGTCGACAACAAGATATATCAACGTGCTTCATCCGACAATGGCTACATCCCCGAAGTAAGACTACATAGTACAACGACGACAAGCCATCTAGGTAACCAGACAGCGTCTCTGACCACCCGCCATGACCAATCTGATCACCCATGCTACAGGCGCCCAGGCAATCCCTATATGTGATCACCCATCTAGCCTACAAGCTTATTCCAAGTTTATTTGGCTACTCCACGGTGCCTATATATAACACTCGGAATACACGTGTTCAACAAACACCTAACTCTCCACCAATTAAAAAACCAACAGCAGTGTGAAACGTACACACAGATTCAACACTCTTCCATATTTCAACAAACGACCTGTGCAAGGGCAGCACGAGGCACGGCGGTGTGAACCCTTCTCTCGCAACCTCCTCCTCCTCGGCCTCCACACCTCATGGAGAACAGGAATCATACAAATCGCATGCCTCTTCAGAAGTTTAGATACAACACTCTGACTCCATCTAATGAAACCATGTTCCCTAAAAAAATGAAACCATGAAGGACAGGTGTGGCCAAGGGATTGCACCAGGTCCACTTGGAGGAAGCACTATTTTTTTTTATGTCAGAAACCATCCTCAAACAAGGCCCACCATGTTTGCCAGGAGAAACAAAAAACGTAATGGAGCAAGCCTAGTTTAGGTTTGTCCCGACGGAGCAGGTAGAGCGATAGTCAAAAACATGCCAGGTTGTGCTCAATCAAAATCCATGACGACACAAATTCTTCTGGGTGGAGGGTGGCCACGTTGCCTCCATGCTGGAGAGACATCACGGGACACCATTGTGCCCTTGGATATCGACGACTCCCCTGCCCTTGCTTATACGAGCTCATGGATTTCAACAAGGTTGCTTCGGTGTGACGAAGGCCGAGAGGCGGGTAAAGTGATTTGCTCATGGCGCACCGTCGTTGCTCCAGGTCGTTTCTATTTACTTCATATATTAGTTTTGATCAAAGTCAAGTTTTACAAACTTTGACAAAGTTTATAGACAAAAATATTAACATATACAATAACAAATCAATACCATTATAATCGTTGTTGACTGTACATCCACATCATATAGATTTGTTATGCTAAAATTTATTTTCTTTTTTATAAATTTGGCAAAACTTTACAAAGTTTGACTTCAGTCAACTCTAATATGCGGAGTAAATAAAAATAGAAGGAGTATTTCCTTATTCTTATATATAACAAAGTCCTTGGAAGGGATGATTTTATTTCCTCGAAAAAAGGATGGTTTTACTTAACATAAGGCGTTTAGCCTCTCCATGGAAAAAAGTAAGATTATTAAAAACCTTCCTTTTTAGCACATTCCCTATGACTTTCTACTGTAGTTAGGACCTCGATAAATCTCGAACGTTCAGATTTTAAGCATGCCATCCTGGACGTTTTTTCATGTCAACTTTAGTTGACGCAAGGTGACAACTTTAGTTTTTAGAACATGGCAACTTTATCCTAATTCGTTTTTTTGTCAGAAAATTGTCCTATTTGTCACCTCACGTGAACTAAAGTTGCCATGAAAAATGTTTGAATTGCTATGCTTACAATCCAAACGTTCGGAATTTATCATTTTCGTATAGTTATGTGTACAAAACAACCTTTTGACCAAAATTACGACCTTGATTAATTAGTTGATAACTAGTCGTTGACCCGTGCTTTCGCAACGGCTAGTATATATGTTATTATTGTTTGTAGAAACTGAATTATGTAAAACCAATAGCATATAACATATATTATAATAAGAAATAATAAACTTATATTAGTATATAAAAAACAATGCCAAAGTAGCACCATGGAATAATAATCTATAAATTACATAAAGCACCTTATGTTAGCCATTTTGCATACAATTCGAAGGTACCAAGTAATATTAGTAATTTGCATGTTGTTGTCGGCTCACATACTTCAAATTTTAGCTCTTACTAATTCAGTGCTAATGAACAAACAAAACCTTCTATATTAATCACTAATATGGAAGTCGACTTTCTAATTTTGCCGCATAGAAGGTATATTATCATATATGATCACAATCTTATTGCCAGTACACTATAGCATCTGAACAAACATGATGAGGAAATTTTTGTGAGTATCAATATAATGCACCCAAATTTACAATTGAACATTTTATATTGGTGTATATATGTAAAATATGTAGTCCATGCAAGCGCACCAATTGATGATTAAATACTAATGCTAGTCTTTTGAGGTTATGCTAGACTATATGTACAACCACCAACCACCAGACTTTGTTATAAGGGACAATTATAGGAACAAAACAAAAAAATACTTCAAAAACTCCATTTGTGCAAGTCATGCCAAAGTACTAATTACTTTGTTATATCAATGGATACTGAGACATATTCACCCAATTTGATTTTTTCTGCTAATCTTGAATGATCAATTTTATTTTTGTTGCATGTATATAAAAATGCACACACATTTTATTATTTTAATCATTACCTAACAAATATATTATTGTGCTATCACGAGAATTGTCTTCTTATACACGGAAATAATTCTTCTTGGTATTCATGTTATAATTAGTCATGATACATGGCCCCTTTTTAACACGAGTTAGTTTTCAGCCGTCGTGCATTACCTTTTTTCAACTTGAGTAAGTACTCCCACTTATCCTTATAACACGTTATGAAAAAATTTCAATCTTAGTGGTCATGTCTTTCATATCGAGAAACTCATCCCAGAACTATGAGAAACCTCTATGAACTACACCTCCGAGATATATGGGAAATCTCAAAGGCCAACGACTAATATCATACAATAAGAAAGTTTGATGGGAAACAAAGTTTAGTTAGAACCCACATATATGAAGCCAAATAATGGTAAAAACATCCGCTCTTCGATGAACCATGTTTTTTGTTGGCAACTCTTTGATGTTCCCTCATATGGCATAAAGAACAAAATGGGCGTGCTAAAGATGTAGTCCAATAGGACTGCAAGTCTGTATAACCTTTCCCTTTGTGTATCGAGAAAATACTATATTTATTTCTCTTGGAGTCCCAATCCAAACAGTAAAAAACGTCAATTTTTTTTATGGAAATTGGTTATCAGATACAAAGCAATATGATATTTCTCAAACTAATTAGGTTATAGACTAAAACGAATGAAAGCGTGTCGCCATGGTTCGTGGCTGCCGTGAAAAATTTCCAGGAAATGTTGGATAGGTCAGAGTCCAATTGAATAGATGAGGAGAACAACTATTGAAGATATATGGACATGAAAAGGAATTTACTTACAACCCACATATAAGAATGCGAATAACAGTGCCATTATCCAATTTTAACCAACCCATCCTTTTTTATTGGCAAAACTCTTTGATATTCCCTATGGGAAATATGCAAAACATCCGGTCACACATAATTCCGCTGTCATAAACTTGTGGCCTTTTGCATCAAGAGAACCAATAATATTAGTTTCCTTTGGAACGTGAATCCAAACAAAAAATAACAAAAATAAATCTAATTGCATCGAAATTGATTCTTCAATTGGTACAATTTGTTTTCTGGAAGCTCTTTCATATTTCGTCTTACAACATAAAGAGCAGAATAACACATACATGCAAGGCATCCAGTCAAGCATCAATTAGTGGGCAATCTCCGATTTGTTGACATATAAATGTATTGCCAAGTTTTCTTCCATAAGATCGGTCTTTTGGTTGCATTTACTAGAGCATGCACTTCTACATGGTATCAGAGCCAACAGGTCCTGAGTTCAAGACCCGGCTGTCGCAGCCCACTTTCGGTCAAAGTTTAGGCCCGATGAAGCGAATCATGAGGGGGAGTGTTGACGTATAAATGTATTGCCTAATTTCTTACATCAGATCGGTCTTTTGGTTGCATTGGATAGAGAATGCACTTCTACATGATTTGCCACTCAATATACGGTCTTCAATACATGCAGCAACCATGACGCTAGCTATGTTGAGACACAAGGGAATAGGGAATTTAAGGCCCTTGGAGGAGGAGGACAGAGGCAGCACAAAAAGTACATTTTGTGCACATGGACTGGCACACTAGTTGAAAAAGGGGCTTTCGTTCAGGCCTGGCCAGCCCATTAGTCCCGGTTCTTATACGAACCGGGACCAATGGGTGCATTCGTCCGGTTAAATGAGCCCGTGTGGCGGCCGGGCCTCATGGGCTTTGGTCCCGGTTAAATGCAGACCCATTTGTCCCGGTTCTAGGAACGAACCGGGACCAATGGACCTCGCTCCTGGTCCATAACCATTGGTCCCAGTTCCAGCCACGAACCGGGACAAATGATTTGCCTATATATAGCCCATCGCCAGCGAGCAAAGCACTCCACACTGTTATGTTTTTTGCTGGCCGGCGAGGGGAGGGCATTTGGGTGCTCTAGCTCACCTCCTATGCACATGAGGTGTTCGATGAAATGTCCGAGCCACACTAGTTAATATTTCTTCTCTTGAAACTCAACCTCCGAGCTCCATTTCCCCCGAGATTTTTCTAGGTTTAGCGGTCCGTCACGTCCTTCCCCGTCTTCACCATCGTCGATCGCCCGCGCCGATCTCGTCGCCGGCACCACCGTGGTGAGCCTCTTGTTATTATCTTCTTTCTGAAAGAAAAAAAATTCTTACTTGAGATAGATATGTGTCTAATTTTCTTACTTTTATTATTCCTTGTTATTATATAGTGCGATGGTTTTGGTATCCGCCCCCGTCGGCCCTCGTCCTGTCTATGATTCGGATGTGGTATATATTATCTTTTTATAACTATTTGGTTCATTTATTATTTATGACAATTATGCCGACCAACGTGACATAGATTTTATTTATGTAGGAGGTGGTTGGACCAGAAATTCCAACCGACCCTATTGTTGAGAGGTTAAATTTAGTCGAAGAAGAAAACAATTACTTGAAGGAAAAAATAACAAAAATTGAGGAGGATAAGATGATATGGAGTTGCATGTTGCGGATGTCGTCGATGATCACAAGATCAAGATGGATGCAATGCGGTTCAAGATTAGAAAGATTAGAAAATATGCCATTCATACCGAGGCTTGGTATCATTATGCCCTTGGATCAATTGTTACCTTAGTTGTGATTATGATCGCATTTGTTGTTGCGTTGAAAGGTTTTACATAGTTTCAATGTATGATTTAACTAGATGCTCTAGAGAGCTATATGTTGTTCAATTTGAACTATGTATATACTTTGGTTTTAATGTGATGATAAACTACAATTAATATGGTCACTTATCTATCCATGTTCATTTGTAGTGCTTTTCAATTTCAGGATCTTATAGCCGAAAAAAATTAGTAAATGCATGAAAAATAACAAATGAAGTCAGAAAGGGTTGAAAATTGATGATGTGGCTTTGAGTGGTGCATTTTGAACACAGAAAAAGTATGGAGTTCAAATAAGTACAAAAAAAATGAAATCCCTTTAGTAACAGACGAGTTTCCGTATGAAACCCCGATACCTCGAAAGAGATTGTCCGTTTTGTACACGAAGTGCATCCAGTTTTTGCCGTCAGCCTCTCTACTTTCTTGCACATGCTATGTGGGTGAAATGATGATACCGTGCCAACTTTTAACCTTTTTAGAGTTTATTTGTAGTGCTTTTCAATTTCAGGGTTTTATAGCTGAAAAAAATCAGTAAATGCATGAAAAATAACAAATGAAGTCAGAAAAGGTTGAAAAATTGATGATGTGGCTTTGAATGGTGCATTTTGAACACAGAAAAAGTATGGAGTTCAAATAAGTTCAAAAAATGAAATCCCTTTTGTAAGAGACGAGTTTCCGTATGAAACCCTGATACTTCGAAAGAGATTGTCCGTTTTGTACACGAAGTGCATCTAGTTTTTTCCGTAAGCCTCTCTACTTTCTTGCACATGCTATGTGGGTGAAATGATGATACCATGCCAACTTTTAACCTTTTCAGATTTCATTTGTAGTGCTTTTCAATTTCAGGGTCTTATAGCTGAAAAAATAAGTAAATGCATGAAAAGTAACAAATGAAGTCAGAAAGGGTTGAAAATTGATGATGTGGCTTTGAATGGTGCATTTTGAACATAGAAAAACTATGGAGTTCAAATAAGTTCAAAAAAAATGAAATCCTTTTGTAACACACGAGTTTCCGTATGAAACGCTGATACTTCGAAAGAGAAACAAAATAAAATAATCAGTAAATGCATGAAAATTAATAGCAAAAAGAATTATCATAAAATAAAATAAATAAGTAATTTGAAACAAAATAATATAAACTTTAATAAAATATATAAGTAGAAACAAAATAAAATAAAATAAACTTTAATAACATAAATAAAATTTATGAAACTAAAATTATCAAAGTATTTTCTGTTCAAAACATTATAAGCAACCTCTAAAATTTATGAAACTAAAATGATATAAAATTGATGCAACTAAATTTATCAAAGTATTTTCTGTTCAAAATCACTAAAAATAAAAAGAATTTTCATAAGGAACTTTGTTTGTCAGAAACTTTAATAGCAAATATATAAGTAGAAACAAAATAAAATAAAATAACTAACTATTTTGTTGTAAGTAGAAACAAAACAAAATATAAAGCAAAAAAGAAAACAAAAAAACTGGGGAAAAATAAAAACTAGGGAAAAAAACTGGGCCACCACGGTTTGAATACGACTACAAACCCATCCCTGGGCATTCAAGACCGCATAAGGCCCAGTAGGCCCATCAGGCATAGCTGTCACAATTAGGCCCGTAAGCCTACAATGGAGGAGAGCTCGAGAGGGGTGCGGCAGTGGAGCTTATAAACCACTGCGTGCCCCTCTCAACTAGCGAGGTGGGACTAAACTTTCGACGCAGGCGCAGCAGCACAAGGCCTTTGGTCCCGGTTGGTGGCACCAACCGGTACTAAAGGGGTGCATTGGTACCGGTTCGTGGCACCAACCGGGACCAATGCCACCCCTTTAGTCCCGGTTGGTTCCACCAACCGACAAACTCTCCGTTGGTGGCACCAATCGGGACTAAAACAACTGGGACCAATGCCACCTTTAGTCCCGGTTGGTGCCACCAACCGGGACCAAAGGCCGTCCCGGTTGGTGGCACCAACTGGGACTAAAGGCAACTGGGACCAATGCCCTGGGTATATAAGAAAACACTTAGCAGTTTCGACCAAATCCATCACTTCTTCCCCCGACTCCCCTGCTCCTCCTCGCCGTCGCCGCCCGACGCCCCTGCTCCACCTTGCTGTCGCCGCCGCCACCGACGCCGTCAGGCTGCTCGACGTCACCGTCGCCGACGCCACCGATGTCGTCAGGCTGCTCAACGTCGCCGCCGCCGCCCGACGCTTTCTGCCCCGACGACGGTGTCGACCCTCGCGCCCCTGCCGGCCCCGACGCGCCGCCCACCGTGCCCCGCCGCCCCTGTGAGCACCAGCCTACTCCCGCGACCCTCCCTTGCGCCCCTGCCCTGCCCCGCCGGCGCCGGCCTCTGCCGGGTGCTAGCGCTATTAGATTTTTAGATGTTTTTAGATGCTATTTTTAGATGTTTTTACATGTTTTTTAGATTATTTTAGTTTATGTTTAGTTTAGTTTTAAGATTAGGAAAATTTCAGATGTATAGGTATATTTATTTAGATGTATAGTTAATTTAGATGGTGTAATTTGTTCATAAAAATTGTGCACTTTTGTGTAGAAACTTTATTTTTTTTTCATATGTACGAAAATGTAGAATGAAAACGAAAACAAACATATAAGAAAAAACAAAGGAAAAAATGAAGAAGGACCCGCGGGGAAGCAAGTCTTTTTTAAGGTAGTTCTTTGTTAAAGTGAGGGGGGACGTCCGGAGCACCCCCGTCCCTCTCGCTCGACCAAAACTCTCAAGGACATCCAAATCCTAGAAAAAAACAATGTCGGTCTCCTACCCCCTCCCGGCGCGCCCGTACCCGATCGACAAACTCTCTTGAGGCCACCCAAATTTACCAAGTTAAAAGAGCATTGTCGTCGAGGCCACCCCGAACCCTTGAAGCGTTGTTGAGGCCACCCCAAACCCTTGAAGCGTTGCGGAGGCCACCCCAAACCCTAGAGAAGCGTCGAGGCCAGGCTACTAATATGATTCCTTTGTGCTTAGCTAGCTAGTTCAACGTTTGCCACTAATATATCCATCTGTCATGTTTGAATAATAATTGCCATGTTGTAAATATTTGCAGAAAACATGGATCCGCACCCCCGAGACGAAGCAAAAGAAGCGGTGTTGGGGGGGGATAATCGCACACGGAAGTGATGCCGTCTTGTCGTTTCTCAACGACACATGCACCGATGGTCTGGAAAGACAGGATGAAGAAGCAGGCTACGACGATGATCAAACAGTGGAGGAGGAAGGACACGATGTTGATGGGTCCGGTGACCGAATGGAGGGGGAAGGACACCATGATGACGACTCAGGTGACCGAATGGAGGGGGAAGGACACCGTGATGACGGCTCTGGTGACCGAACGGAGTCTGGCCAGGTATATATATTAATTAATTAAGCATGTGCTGACTATAGCTAATTGATGCATTAATTGTTTTTGGTATGTACACATAGTAACTCTCTTCTTTTTCTTCGGTAACGAGACGAGGCCTGAAGAGAAAGTTGCGCGCGGATGAAAGGTACACGATCATCAAAAATTGTTCGCACTTGCCAACCGATTGAACCCCTCCGGACCAAGCAAAAATTTAATGCTCAATGCGGGGTTCTAGTGAGGGACATGATCCTGATCAGCATCGAGCAATGGTTGAAGCCTAAGGACAAAGACTCTCAGGTGTCTTATGTCAGCGATAGGCAGAAAGCTGATCTTTGGACCGCGCTGCAGGAAAATTTCACCTTCCCGCCAGAGGAGGATCCGGAGAATCCAGTTAAAAAGCCAATGATCAAGGCTTATGCTCTTAAGAAGATGGCTGAGCTATTCAGGAGGTGGAAGAATGAGCTGAAATCATCGTTTGTCGACCAAGACAAGACTCCAGAATTCATCGGCCGATTTAAGAAGATCAAAGATCGATGGTCGAATTTGTCACCACAAAGAAATCTGAGAGAGCAGCGAAGATGTCAGCGACAAACAAGAAAAATGCTGCAAAGAAGAAGCATCACCATCGCACGGGGTCAGGTGGCTACCTGAAAGCCCGGCCGTTGTGGGACAAGGCTGAGAATGACCTCATTGATAAAGGGATCGTACGAGAGAAGCGATGCTGGCCAGACCATTGCAGGACTTGGTACTTCGGGGTTGAGGGAAAATTGGACCCTGTAACAGGGAAGTGCGTTTGGACCGACGAGCAGCTGAACACACCCATCGAGAAGCTTCAAGAGTATATCGAAAAGGCGCAGCAAGGGATGTTCATTCCGGACAGAGAGAATGACGAGCTCACAGAGGCCCTCGGGAATCCTGAGCACCCCGGACGGACACGAGGCACGCCAGGCTCCCTTTCGTGGAAGGCTGGATTTCTCGACGAAGGCTGTTACAAACGCCGGGAGAGGAAGAAGAAAAAGGAGTTGACCCAACTACAGGCGTTGCACGCAAGGGTACAAGCGCTAGAGGAACGAGAGGCAGTTCACATCATGCGGCCTGCCGAAGCTACACCCGAAGCTACCCCGCCATCTCAGTGGAGAAGCAGCGTGGCTTCCACGGAGCTGCTTCAGGAGCCTGTCTTCACGGCTCCTGCTAGCAACCTCCTAGATGCTATCACGGAGTCTCAGCATTGCCACCTTATGATGTAGTGGATGAAACTGAAAGTCAAGGCATCTGTTGGCTCTGTTGCACCTCCTGAACCTGGCGCAACTTTTCACTACCGGCCGATTCCATGAGGATATGGTAGGGTGATGGTGGATGAAATCACAGAAGGATTTGAGGACCTCCAGCTTGACCACCCTACGGGTGACGGGGAGGCTCGGCTGGGTTCTTGTCTGAAGACTCCATGCCTATGGCAGAAGGAGCTCATCAACCTTCCGAACTGGATGCCTCCGCCTCCTACTCCTCCTCCGGCGAGTCAGGGCACTCCGCCTCCTCCACCGCCTCCTCCTCCGGCGAGTGACGATCAGGGCACTCAGCCTCCTTCTCCGGCGCGTGGTGGCACTCCGCCTCCTTCTCCGCTGATAACCCACAACTATAGGGGATCGCAACAGTTTTCGAGGGTAGAGTATTCAACCCAAATTTATTGAGTCGACACAAGGGGAGCCAAAGGATATTCTCAAGTATTAGCAGTTGAGTTGTCAATTCAACCACACCTGGATAACTTAGTATCTGCAGCAAAGTATTTACTAGCAAAGTAATATGATAGTAGTGGTAACGGTAACAAAAGTAACGGTAGCAAAAGTAACATTTTTGGGTTTTGTAGTGATTGTAACAGTAGCAACAGAAAAGTAAATAAGCGAAGAACAATATAGGAAAAGCTCGTAGGCATTGGATCGGTGATGGAGAATTATGCCGGATGCGGTTCATCATGTAACAATCATAACATAGGGTGACACAGAATTATTCCGAATATAGTCATACATGCTTATGGAAAAGAACTTGCATGACATCTTTTGTCCTACCCTCCCGTGGCAGCGGGGTCCTAGCGGAAACTAAGGGATATTAAGGCCTCCTTTTAATAGAGTACTGGAACAAAGCATTAGCACATAGTGAATACATGAACTCCTCAAACTATGGTCATCACTGGGAGTGGTCCTGATTATTGTCACTTGAGGTTGCGGATCATAACACATAGTAGGTGACTATAGACTTGCAAGATAGGATCAAGAACTCACATATATTCATGAAAACATAATAGGTCCAGATATGAAATCATGGAACTCGAGCCCTAGTGACAAGCATTAAGCATAGCAAAGTCATAGCAACATCAATCTCAGAACATAGTGGATACTAGGGATCAAACCCTAACAAAACTAACTCGATTACATGATAGATCTCATCCAACCCATCACCGTCCAGCAAGCCTATGATGGAATTACTCACGCACGACAGTGAGCATCATGAAATTGGTGATGGAGGATGGTTGATGATGACGACGGTGACGAATCCTCCTCTCCGGAGCCCCGAACGGACTCCAGATCAGCCCTCCCGAGAGGTTTTAGGGCTTGGCGGCGGCTCCGTATCGTAAAACGCGATGAATTCTTCTCTCTGATTTTTCTCCCCGAAAGCAAATATATAGAGTTGCAGTTGAGGTCGGAGGAGCTCCAGGGGGCCTACGAGGAGGGGGGTGCGCCCTGGGGGGCGCCCCCCACCCTCGTGGACAGGGTGTGGGCCCCCTGGTCTTCATATTTTGCAAGGATTTTTTATTATTTCCAAATAGACGTTTCGTGAAGTTTCAGGTCATTCCGAGAACTTTTGTTTCTGCACATAAATAACACCATGGAAAGTCTGCTGAAAACAACGTTAGTCCGTGTTAGTTCCATTCAAATCATGCAAGTTAGAGTCCAAAACAAGGGCAAAAGTTTTGGAAAAGTCGATACAACGGAGACGTATCAACTCCCCCAAGCTTAAGCCTTTGCTTGTCCTCAAGCAATTCAGTTGACAAACTGAAAGTGATAAAGAAAAACTTTTACAAACTTTGTTTGCTCTTGTTGTTGTAAATATGTAAAGCCAGCATTCAAGTTTTCAGCAAAGATTGTGACTAACCACATTCACAATAACTCTTAGGTCTCATGTTTACTCATATCAATAGCATAATCAACTAGCGAGCCATAATAATAAATCTCGGATGACAACACTTTCTCAAAACAATCATAATATGATATAACAAGATGGTATCTCGCTAGCCCTTTCCAAGACCGCAAAACATAAATGCAGAGCACCTTTAAAGATCAAGGACTGACTAGACATTGTAATTCATGGTAAAAGAGATCCAGTCATAGTCATACCCAATATAAATTAATAGTAATGGATGCAAATGATAGCTGCGCTCTCCAGCTAGTGCTCTTTAATAAGAGGGTGATGACTCAACATAAAAGTAAATAGATAGGCCCTTCGCAGAGGGAAGCAGGGATTTGTAGAGGTGCCAGAGCTCGGTTTTGAAATAGAGATAAATAATATTTTGAGCGGTATACTTTCATTGTCAACATAACAACCAAGAGATGGCGATATCTTCCATGCTACACACATCATAGGCGGTTCCCAAACAGAATGGTAAAGTTTATACCCCCCCCCCCTCCATCAACAAGCATCAATCCATGACTTGCTCGAAACAACGAGTGTATGCAACTAGCAACAGTCCCAGGGGTAGTTTTGTTTGCAATTATTTTGATTTGGTTTGCATAAAGCATGGGACTGGGCATCCTGGTGACCAGCCATTTTCTCGTGAATGAAGAGCGGAGTCCACTCCTCTTGAGAATAACCCGCCTAGCATGGAAGATACGGACAACCCTAGTTGATACATGAGCTATTCGAGCATACAAAACATAATTTTTATTTGAAGGTTTAGAGTTTGGCACATACAAATTTACTTGGAACGGCAGGTAGATACCGCATATAGGAAGGTATAGTGGACTCATATGGAATAACTTTGGGGTCGAAGGGATTGGATGCACAAGCAGTATTCCCGCTTAGTACAGGTGAAGGCTAGCAAAAGACTGGGAAGCGACCAACTAGAGAGCGACAACGGTCATGAACATGCATTAAAATTAATAAACATTGGATGCAAGCATGAGTAGGATATAATCCACCATGAACATAAATATCGTGAAGGCTATGTTGATTTGTTTCAACTACATGTGTGAACATGTGCCAAGTCAAGTCACTTAAATCATTCAAAGGAGGATACCACCCCACTATACCACATCACAACCATTTTAATAGCATGTTGGCACGCAAGGTAAACCATTATAACTCATAGCTAATCAAGCATGGCACGAGCAACTATGATCTCTAATTGTCATTGCAAACATGTTTATTCATACGGGGGCAGACGAGAGTAATACGGACAGCATGACGTCTGTCAAAGATTAAGCGATATCGGAGAGGCGATTCATTCCTCTCGACAAACTGGTGGTAGACCATGGAATTATAGTCTAAATAAGTAGGAGGCAACTCAATATCATCCTCACGAACGTCCACACCAAGAAAATTAGCTAAGCGGGTTGCATAAATTCCTCCAAAGAAATCTCCATTAAATCTATTATTATGCAACCTATGTGCAACAATGGCTCCCAAATTATAAGATTTGTCTCCTAACACAGCACTCCTAAGAACACTAAGGTCAGGCACACACATATGACATGCTTCATCTTTACCATTTATGCACCTACCTATGAAGAGAGCAAAATAATGTATAGCAGGAAAGTGAATGCTCCCTATGGTAGCTTGTGCTATATCTCTAGATTCCCCCACAGTTATACTAGCGAGAAAGTTTCTAAATTCAGATTTACGGGGTTCGCTAACACTACCCCATTGTGGAAGTTTGCAAGCAGAAGTAAAATCCTCTAAGTCCATGGTATAAGATTTTTCATAAAGATCAAACAGGACAGTTGGAGAATTACGTGAAGATGAAAATTCAAACCTCCTCACAAATGTACTAGTGAGATAGTGGTACTGGCGGCATTTGTCTGCCTCGAAGCTCACAAGATCAGCGTTACGCAAATATGCGTTAAATTCTTCCTTGATTCCCGCTCGATCCATAAAATTTTCTGAAGGCCATTCACAGGGCCGCACTGGAGCGTCCCTTGGTGGCTCCTCGTCAGCATCACGCATTTCAAGCCTGGGTCCTTGCTTCCTTGAAGAACCACCTTGGAACATTTTCCTAAGCATATTTCTTCCTCTGAAAAATTTCTGAAATTTTTAGTAACTTCAAACAAAATTAAACCAAACTCAATAAAATTGATAGCAACTACTCCTACAAGTTCCTAGAGACTATATCATGCATTAGAACTACTTGGAACCATATAAATTTGACATGCAAGCTCAAGAACATGGTCACCTAGGCAGCACAAATTTGCAATGAATAAAGCACTAGAACAAAAACTAATTGGACCAACGGAGGAGTCACATACCAAGGAACAATCTACCCAAGAAGTTTTGTGAGAGGTGCTTTGAGCAAGGAGATCGAAAATCACAGCAAAATGAGCTAGAACTCATGCTTGAGCTGGATATTGGTGTTTGTGGGAGGAAGAAGGAGTGTATGGGTGCAGGAATAAGTGGAGGAGGGCCACCATGGGCCCATGAGGCAGGGGGGCGCACCCTGGGGGGTAGGGCGCGCCCTCCACCCACGTGGCTAGGTGCTTGCCCTCCTGCTGTGTTCTCAGTGCCAGATATACTCAAATATTCTAGAAAAAATCATATTCCATTTTCAGGGCATTTGGAGAACTTTTATTTTCGGGGTATTTTTATATTGCACAGATAAATCAGAAAACAGACAGAAAAATACTATTTTTACTTTATTTCACTAAATAAAAGAAAGTAGAGAGAGGATACAGAAGGTTGTGCCTTCTAGTTTCATCCATCTCATGCTCATCAAAAGGAATCCACTAACAAGGTTGATCAAGTCTTGTTAACAAACTCATTCCGAATAACATGGAACCGGAGAAATTTCGAATAACACTACGTTACCTCAACGGGGATATGCACATCCCCTATAATAAGAATATCATATTTCTTCTTGCACTACTAGGAAAAGGGCTATAGATGGAATTGACACTAATGGCGCACCAGACATGTGGTGCGCCATTAGTATATACTAATGGCGCACCACCATCTGATGCGCCATTAGTGTTGAAACTACTAATGGCGCACCCTGCCCACGGTGCGCCATTAGTACCAAATTTTTTTTTGAACTAGTGCGCCTGTCCAAACATACTAATGGCGCATTCACTGGTGGTGCGCCATTACTAGTTGTAACTAGTAATGGCGCACCAGCCAAGGTGCGCCACTAATGTTTTTTTTTTATTATTGTTTTTATTCCTTTTATTGCAGAAGTACTAATGGCGCACCACCAGGGGGTGCGCCATTAGTAACCTGGATTACTAATGGCGCATTTGTTGCTGGTGCGCCATTAGTAAGTGGGCAGCAACAAGATATTTTGGACAGCCTCTCCTCCCACACTCACTTTCTCCCCACTTCATTCTCTCCACCGCCTCCTCCTTGTCTCGGTGCCTCCTCTTTTCACCTCATTTCCACCATCGATTCATTCAAATTAAGTGGTTAAGTTACCTTGTTTTGCTAGGTAAGTAAGGGGAAGCTATATTTATGTTGTTCTCCCTACAACAATGTGCACATGCACTTTTTATGGCCTAGCTAGATCTATGTATGTTCGTGGTGTTGCATATGTTTGTGGTGTTGCATATGTGTTTGTGTTTGGAGGTGTACCGTATTTGAAATGCGATAGTTGCCAATATTTTGCCGGAATGTTGATTCATTTCATTTTCGGCGAGAATTTTGGAATTAAGCATTCTTTTTGGTCCTATTTTTAGGGATAGTCATGCCAAATTTTTTCTTGGTTCTTAAATATCTCTTTGCTCTACCCTTGAGGCGACCATGGTCCGCACGATGACCGAAGGCATCGTGAATAGGTTTTTGAGGTCCGCGAAGGCCGAGATGCTTCAAAAGAACGAGACGGAGATAAGATGACCGTGTCGAAGATGCAAGCTGAATAGCCTTATTGCGGACCCGGATTCCGGGCAGGTGCGGGACCACCTGCTCTTGCGTGGTTTCATGGATGGCTATCGGTGGCAAGGTGATGAAGATGACTACGAAGTCGTCCATGGGGGCCAGGCAAGAAATGAGGAAGGGCAGCAAGACAACCACCGCGGCTCGGGGCGAAGGCGAAGAATCCCGGAGATGATCACGACGGTGATGCTGTACACAGTCATCATGTAGAAGATGCAGGACATGATGATGATGCGGCGGAGCGCACGACGCTGGACCATCGATGGGCTGGGTGCAGGACCCTCATATTCAAGAGCTGCTTCTCAAGCATCGGATAACGCAAGAGCTGCCGCCCGAGAGAAAGCCAAGATGGATCAACTTGAGTTAGACGGTTACTCCATTGTATGAAGGATGCAGGCCGAGGATACCCGCTTTGAAAGTAACGCTCATGGCTCTGGAGATGAAGGTAAAACACAAAATGACCGACGCATGCTTCGACGAGAACATGTCATTCTGGCACGAACGTCTTCTCAAGGGGAACAAGTGCCCGACCAGTTTGGAGGAGGCGAAGAAAATCGTGTGTCCTCTGGATTTACCGCACGTGAAATACCATGTGTGCATGAACAATTGCATCATTTATCGGGACGAGCACGCTGGAGTCTACCATATGTCCGGTGTGCGGTGTCACTCGATACAAGAAGAGGAAGAAAGCTCCTCGAAAAGTGGTGTGGTACTTTCCGATCACTCCTCGTCTGCAGCGGTATTTCGCGGATCCTAAGGTAGCAAAGCTCCTGCGTTGGCACGCCGGATAGGGAGGAGAAGAAGCGAGAAGATGACGCAAATGATCCGGAGATAGATAAAAAAGACAAGATGCTGAGTCACCCTAAGGATGCGAGCCAGTGGCAAGCGTTGAACTTCGAAGACCCAGAATTTGGGAACGATCCAAGGAACATCATGCTGGGCGCGAGCACCGATGGAGTCAATCCGTTTGGCAGCCAGAGAAGCACACATAGCACCTGGCCTGTGTTTGTGTGGATGTACAACCTTCCCCCTGGTTGTGCATGAAGAGGAAGTACATTCACATGAGTATGCTAATTGAAGGGCCGAAACAACCAGGAACGACATCAATCAGTATCTGGGGCTGCTGAAAGAGGAGCTTGACACGCTGTGGAAAACGCCAGCCAATACGTGGGACGCCGCAGAAAGAATATTTCCCTATGAGAGCCGCACTGCTCACGACGGTGCACGACTATCTCGATTACGGATATCTTGCGGGGCAGGTAGTCCACGGATTTTCTGGATGCGTGAGGTGCATGGATGACACAACGTATCGCCAGCTAGATAGAGATCCCGGGTCTTCGAAAACCGTGTTCATGGGACATCGAAGGTGGCTTTGCGACGATGACCCGTGGAGGAAGCGCAAGGATCTATTCGATGGTGAAACCGAACTCGAAAACGCCTGCAGGTACGAGGAGCGGCGAGAAATAGACAAGCTGTTGAAAAATTGGAAAGACTGCCCACTGCCGGGAAAGAAGCAAAAGGCGCCAGAGCCGCTGCTGAAGGTATGGAAAACGAGGTCTGTTTTCTGGGACTTGCCGTACTGGAAGATCCACCGTGTGCCTCACAGCCTTGATGTCATGCATATCACGAAGAACGTGTGCGAGAGTCTGCTTGGTACCCTGCTCAACATGCTAGAGGACCAAAGATGGGCGAAAGCAAGGGCAGACTTGAAATCAATGGGCATCGTGCAGGAGCTTCACGCTATATATGATGATGATGATGATGATGATGATGATGATGAGGCGAAGCAGACACGAAAAGTCGTCGCAAAGGCAAAAAGGCCAAGAAGACCGGAAATGACTACCCTCGCGTGCTTCACTCTAAGTCGAGGAGATCGAGCAGTTTTTCACCTGCCTCCTAGGAGTAAAACTTCCTTACGGTTCTGTGAGGAAGATAAGCGGATACCTAGACCCAGCGAAGCGAAGTTCAGCGGGATGAAGTCTCCACGCCACGCGTCTTGATGACGCAGATACTTCCAGTTGCAATCCGTGGGATCATGGACACGCACGTCGTCCGTGAAACGCTATTTGGCCTATGCAACTTCTTCGACGTCATCTCTCGAAAGTCGATTGGCGTGAGGCAACTCGAAGGCTACGAGGAAGAGATCGTGGTGATACTATGCGAGCTTGAGATGTACTTCCGCCCGCATTCTTCGACGTTATGGTGCATCTGCTGGTCCATATAGTGGAGGATATCATCCAACTCGGGCCGACGTTCCTGCACATGATGCCGTTCGTAAGGATGAATGGTGTCATCAAAGGATACGTTAAGCTACATGTCACGTCGAGAAGGAAGCATAGCCGAGGCTTTTCGACCGAAGAGTGCATCTCCTACTGCACGAATTATCTAGGCATCGAGAACCCGTTGGTCTGCCGTCAACGAGCACCTCGGCAGGCTCGCTGGATGGGGTTACCGTGAGGGTCGCCATGAAATGCATGTCGACTTCGATGGTCGACTCGCCCGACTTTGAAAGAGCAAACCTAGTCGCGCTACAACACATAGACGTGGTCGATCCTTGGGTGGTACATCACAAAACCTTTATTAAGAAGGCGTACAATGACCGAGGCCAACAGAGACGGACGGAGATATACTCAAAGAGCACAACTCATGTTTCACGCGTTGGTTCAAGCGAAGCTTACATCGTACCCTTTACATGAGGATTCTTCCGCGGAAGAACAACTCATATTCGCCTTGTCACGGGCGCCGAGCACAACCTGATGACCTATGAGGCGTCACGATATCATGACTACACATTCTACACCGAGGCCAAGGACATGAAGAAGCGATGGTTATCGAACTCCGGGTAACGATGGAATCCTACACGGTAACGACAAGGACAGATACTACGGAAGGATCGAGGAGATCTGGGAGCTGAGCTACGCGAGAGAAGGTCCCGATGTTCCGTGTCGAGATGGGCCAAGAACGTCATAAAGAAGACCGGTATTTCACCACCATGGTTATACCCGAAGCCAAATCCAAGACCCATGGCAAAGCGTCACCGCGAAAAATGAGCCATGGGTACTGGCTTCCCAAGTGGACCAATGCTTCTTCATTACCGACCCTCCAAAGCCCAGTCGTGTTGTCGTGAGGAGAGGCAAAAGGAAGATCATCGGAATAGATGGAGTAGCCAATGAGCAAGACTTCGACAAATCTGGCGACCGAGGATCGAACATGACGACGATGATGAAGTAGCAGCATACACCACAAGAAGAAGCAGGACCACCCTACCTAAAGGACGTCCGTTTCATAGAACTCCATTTGCGAAAAAGAAGGGCAAGAAGATTGTGAAGAGATAGCTAGCTAAGATCGATTGTATTTAAATCGTAGACTTCATTTCTCGATTGTATTTCATGGGCACTTTTTGAACTATCATGAATATTTTTTAATTCATGGACACTCGATCCCCCTCCATCTTGATCCCCCTCCATCTCGATCGCTATCCAACCTCGCCAGATCCGGTCCACCGACCCCCCGCACGCCTCCCCTACTCAACCGCCGCAGCCGACCCCCCGCACCCCTCCCCTACTCAACCGCCGCCGCCGACCCCCCGCACCCCTCCCCAAATATTACTGTCTTATAAAAAATATTACTGTTATGATTTAAACAAGTTTGAACATATTTAAACACAAGTAAGTATCAAACAGCATTTTTAATGCATAAAAAAATTGTGGAGCACAGGAATCGAACCCAGGACCTCCTGGTGTGAGAACTAGCTGCTGACCAGTCGAACTAGTAGAGAAGACTTGATGTGTATCAGGTCTGGTGGTAGATAACCCTGTTGGCTCGGGCCGAAGTAAAAAAAAATACTAATGGCGCACCTGGGTGGGGTGCGCCATTAGCATGTATGTACTTATGGCGCACCGAGGGGTGGTGCGCCATTAGTATTGTGCCGCCCCTCAGACGATCCTCTCTCTCCCTCGCCCTCGCCCGCGATCCCCTTCCCCTCTCCTCTCCCGACGCCGCCGCCCCGACACCGACGCCTCCCTCTCCCCATCCTCCCCTTCCTCCCCTCCGACCCCACCCCACTCTCGCCGGAGCAGCGCCGCAGGGCCGACACCAACCTCGCCCTCGCCCGCGCGCGCCGCAACCTCCGCCTTGCCAAGTCCGGAGCTGCTCGTGGAGGAGACGTGGCTGGAGGCGATCTCCGGGGAGGTGCCCGTCTACCCGCCGCCCTCGAGCGCCAGTTCGTCCTCAGCCCGCCGTCGACCTCGTCGATTCAAGCTCGCCGTGCAAGGTATGACGCTACTTCTTCCCCTGCCTCCTCTGCTGATGGCCAGATGGATTTGATTCAGATTGGTTCAGTAAATTAGGCTAGGGTTTGATGGATTCTAGTGATTTGTTCCAAGAACAAGATCGATTCCCCTATCCTGTGATTTAGATTCAATCAATTTGGTTAAGGTGGACATGCTTAGTATGTGTGCAGAAGAACATACAGAGGAAGTATATAAACAAGATGCCGGTTTGCTGTAGGCAGCCATGTCCGTGGATTGGGACTATTTACATGTGATTCATTTTGGCATATAGAAGTAGTACAAAGCAGGGATGTTGAGACAGTGCTCTGAAGTCTGAACTTGAACTTACTGTTTAGACATTAGCATGTTGCCATCTGGTTTTTTTTCTTGTTTGAGCAATGACTGTTGGGATTCAGAACTAGAACACTTGAATACTCCCTGCAGTTTTCTTCTACGTCATCTACGGCCAGCCGTTCGAGCTCGACGACTCTGCATCATGCGGATCGAGGTCTTCTTCCACCTCCGGCCACCACGGCCTCACCGTCGATCCGCGTCACCTTGTCAACCCCGACCCCGCACGAGCTCGCCATCGTCTTCCTCTCAGTGAGCTGCACCAGTTCCCCGTCCCCCCCCCTTGGCCATGCTCCCCTCGGCCCTGGTTGCCGCCCCCCGTGGCCGTGCTCCCCAAGGCCACTAGAGTCTGCAATCTTTAGCATGTGTATTTCAGAATTGCTAGTGAAATGTCTTAGGTTTTACTCCAAGGTAATTAGCTCCACTACATTGTCAGGTTTTCTGTTATTTTTGTGAAACATCAGGGCATGAATGTTAGTGAATTATGAGAATGATTAAGGGTTCAGCAATCAGATTATAATTATAACTGTAGTTACTCACTTGGAGTAAAAATTTAGAAAAGAATAAAGTGTAAAAATTCAGAAAAGTTACTAATATGTGTGTATGTATGTGTGTATGTATGTATGTATGTATGTATTTCTTGGAGTGAGTTATGTATTTCTTGGAGTGAGTTATTTTCTCTTTAGCAATTTCATTCATTCATTTCTTTAAAACTATAATCCCATTTTTAAAACACCTCCACTAATTAAACACAACATGTCTAATACTTACTACAAGCCCACCTTTAATCACTCATTGGTTCTTCCACCTTTTGCTTCACTTTCCTTGTTGCAAAGATAATAAGTAATATCTATCTGCACAAGACCAGACTAGTGGTACTACTACTACTTTACTGCACTAGTACTACTTGTCATCAACGTCAATCACATCACAACCTGCTGCAGCCTGCACATTTTTAGCTACTGATAGACAAAGATTGCTTATCATGTCTTGCCATAATATTACTACTAGTACAGTATTCAGTCGTCAACGTCCATCAGCACTGCCATACAAAAAGCATCCTTCCATCAAACACCTAATTTATGCCTAATTCAAACCATCCTAATTTACCAAAGCACCATGCCATAAATCCTCCTACTGTTTTTTATGTGAAGAAAGATCCCAGATAACACTTGGTCATGTTGCCTTCCAACTTTGAATCTTCTTCTTGTCACACAAAGGCTTTAGCTGCCAGGTCACAGGTCACAAGGAGGGGCTCAGATATTTTAAACACTTGGTCGCCTTTAGTCTTTAGCTGCCAATTTGAGGAGAGGGATCGAATTAGGTTGTGTTTTTGGCCAAATTGGAGGAGATGCCACTGCCCATGGGAAGCATATGCTCTGCTCTGCCCTGCTCTCATGTGGTGTGGTGTGGTGGTAGCAATAGCAAAGCATGACAGGGACTTGGCGTCAGTTCACATGTGCACCCACGCTAGAATACAACAACGAATAGTACATGCGGGCCGACATAGATGCTACACCCCCACTCGTCAAAACAATTCTCTACTACTACCACTTGCCTTTTTAATTTTTATTACTCTTCTACTCCTTTTTATTTTATTTACTGAATGAATGACTGAATTGCCCTGATGTTTACTTCTCTTCTTCAGTTCATTGTATTTGCAGAAATAAGTCATATTCCTTCCTAGAAAAAGTAGCTGCTTTGATTCATTCTGGGTGCCTTGAAATTAAGTGTTTCTAGTAGGATTAAATCAGCTCTATCTAATATTTTGTTTCATGTATGTAAAAAATAAAAAATAACTACATATTAATTTAGCATCTACATATTTTAAAACTATAATTAAGTTACTAATGATTTTGGAATGAGTGTGAATATATTATTTGAAATGACTCAAACCTATGTTTTGTGAATGGGTGCAATTTCTTTTCTGAAACTAGTGAAATGAGTTAAATCTATCTTTTGGAAAGAGTGAAATCTCTTATCTAAAAGCAGTGATACATAGTATTACAATTGAGTGAGTGTAATGTGTTCTCTTAATTTAGTGATATATAATTATGTAACTGAGACTAATATGTATGTATGTATATGGAGTGAGTTATGTATTTCTTGGATTTCTTTGCACGAGTTAACTTACTAAACAAATGCTTATGGCATCAAGTATTAGCTAGAGTTCTTTGCTTAAGATGTTGTCCATACAAGAATCTAGGCCATTTGGTTCAGTTTCTACCAACAAGAACACATCAAGTGGGTATATATTCTGGACTATATATTCTGGACTATATGTTCATTGGTACTATATGTTCAGAATGAGTTAACTTGTTGTCATTTATCGAAATTCATAATGTGCTGGACTATATGTTCATTGGTACTACTTGTGATGCTGCTGATGTACTACTTGGGAATTTTGTCAACTTGTGATGCTGCTATTGTACACTGAGAAGCCCTTGAGTTTGCCGGAATGTCGATTAACTTCCGTTCCGGCAAATTGGTACTCCATATGTCCTATTTTCAGCAAAGGTCATGCTGAAATTTTCCGTGAATTTTAGCATGACTTTGCTAAAAATAGGACATATGGGGTACTTGTGACTAATGCATGGGCAGGGTATCTTAGTAGTTAATTAAGTAGGATCAAGTGCCCGGCGTACTTGTGACTAATGCATGGCTTTTAGGGTGCCTCGGTGTCGATAAAACCGAAATGATGAAAGGTTAGGCTTTTAGGGTGCCTTGGCGTCGAAAAACCCTCAATGATAAAAGCTTAGATTTTAGGATGCCTCGGTGTCGACAAACCCTAAATTATGAGACCATGATCTTGTTCCTTGACAATAACCAACTTTTTGACCAAACTTTGTTTCTATTTAGAGAGAAACATGGCCCTAACGATGAGGCCGGGGTTCGAGCGGCAAGGCATTCAGGAGCTGTCCCGGAGATGGAGGAACAACCTCACTTGTATGAGGCCGCCGCCTTCCCCACCGATCCCGAGACCACGGATGGTGCCGCCGAGGATGACCACCGATGCCACCACCGATGGTGCCGCCGAGGATGCCACCATCGATGATGGCGGCGCATTTACGTATGGCAGCCAACCGAAGAGGCAACAGAAGGACCGGCGCCCGATCGTGCTCCGCACCCTCAAGGAGGAAGTTCTTGAAGTGGACTCCAACGGAATCCAACGGTGCCCGAACGAATAGTCAAGGGGTACTCGCTTCAGCTCGGGTGCATTGTCTGGAGCACCGTCTCGATCAACACCGAGAACCTTAGGCATCCTGACCGAGGGAATTTGCGCAACCTCCTCTTCACGGCTGCACGAGCGATACAAGTTCCCCGCTGAATTTGAAAACACAAGCCTCAAAGGGAATAAAGTGAACAATGCTGCCCTCACGAAGATGAGCAAGGCCCTGTCTACTTGGAAAAGCAATGTGAAGAGAATGATCGAGAAAGGTGAGAGTTATCAAGATCAAGGAGAAAAATCCTTCGATCACCGAAGATGACTACAACGACTTCAAGATCAATTGCTCGAGCACCGCAAGCTCCCAATCAAGTGAGTGGGGGAAACAAATGCGGGAGCTGAACATAGGGGAACACACACTCGGTCCGGCGGTTACAGAGTGGCGGAGCCTATATGGGACAAGGAGGAGGCGGACCGTGCCGAGCAAGGCCTACCGCCCTCTTCGATACATACGGTGACAAGCAGACTAGGAACTTTGTCGTGGCCCGGTACAAGAAGGACCCGAAAACAAAGGAGCTTACCACGGATCCGAAGACCGGGCAGCTTGAGCTTGTTCGTAAGGAATACACCCAGCGTAATTAGCTCCATATGGTTGCATTCTAATTAATGAAGCGAATTTCTAAATGGTTCACATTCCTTCCGCGAAAGCGATGGCAGCAGAGCGGGTCGACTAAGAGCAACCCTTGGGACACCACTCTAAATAGGGGGTTGAATGTAATGAAGAACAAGGATAAGCTCGAAGCCGACGTCGGTGGTCGTGTGGCCGGCAAAGGCTTGTCGACAAAATGGGGTCATACTATACATTTGGTGTGCGGAAGGAGAAAAAGACCAGCTCGGAAAGCCGGTAGCGAGAGGTTCAAGAACTCAAGGCACATGTGGCGCGGATTCGGAGATTGTCCAAGAGCAAGTGTAACAACGACTCGGAGCGGCGATCACCGCCCTTGTGCCTACCTTGATCTCGGGGTTGAGTCGTGGATTGCGGGCGGCCAGCGAGCCGCCCCGATTCCTAGCTTCACGGCCAGCAACTCGCATAATGCGATGGCGGGGCCATTGGTGCCTCGGCGGGCGGCATTGGTGTCTCCGGACGCCGCACGGGAGCTTAATGCACCGGGTGTACGCCGCCGACACCTCTTCAAAGAAGCGGCCCCTCCGTCAGCTGCACGCCCGCCGTTGGCGGTCGCGTCGACATTAGCCGAGCTCGGCGCCATCATCACGGTAACTAATTAAGCCTCTCTCGGCCGAGGACTTCATCTCCTTGCCTTTGACTAGGCATCCACGACGCCCTACATGTTTTCGCGAGGCGCCGCCGACGTTCCGTGCACTCTCCTCCACTTCGTGAACAACGAGTTGGTCGATGTCGCCAAGGGAAAAATAGTTCAACCGGCAACCCTTGTTCCACGGTACCCGGATGCCACCCAACTTGTTTAGGGTTCAATTGGTTCGGTGCTGCCGGGCTGCGACGAGTTGTTACCTCCGAATCGACCCGTCGGGGCCGGCGATGAAGACGTGATGACCCTCGGCGCTGCTGAGCTGGCCCCTGCTTTGGCCGAAGAGCGGATTCGTTTGGGGGGCGGGACACCACCCCAAAGACAACACCGCCCGGTCGTGCGGCGCCAAGTCGGCCCCATGGCAAGACCGCCGTAACGGTGCGGACATCCCTATGCCACTGGATCCAAACATGCATATGGCACGGGATCGAGCAGCGACGACGACTATGATACATTTGGCAACGTCGATCCGTACTTTGCCGAGCATGGGTACGATGGCGACTTCATGGGGCCTCATTCTCAAGAACCAAACCCAACAAAAGACGTGTGCGATCTAGCTGGTACCGCGGAGAAGCCAAGTTACAGCGCGCCGTCTGGCGTTCAGCTCTCGAGAGCGCCTCCGGTGCCGACTTCACCGAGCCTCGGATAGGCGAGGTGCGAATATTATCAGCCCCAACACACTCAAGAAGGCGGTCTGTGAGCAAAACTCGGTCCCATTACAGGAGAAGAAGAAGGCACGCAAAGAAAGACTAAGAAGGGTGCGAGCCAGCCGTCACCGAGTACGATCAGTGCTCAGGACGTGCCACCTTGACATTAGTATATCTCGAGGAGGGTGCATGTGGCGGGTAGGGCGATGCTACCGACAAATCTGCTCAATGCTGCTACCGGTGCTATGCGGAGTCTGCATGATGTTGTTCTTTCTTTGGAGAAGCGGCGTCTCGTGGAGAAGGATGTGGCATACCGGTTTTCGCGGCCAAGGTGCCAGAGGGCAAGGGCTTTGTGGATAACTCCATCGGGCGTCACGATCGTCCTGCGTTTTGATGACATCCACGCTATGTTGAACCTTCATCCGCTGCACTACACCTTCGTTCGGCTATTTTCGCTGAGTATGGAGATGTGGATCATTCGCGACAAGACCCCGGACATCGTGATAGTCAACCCCTTCTACATGCGTGCCAAGATCTTGGGCAGCGCGGGGACCGCAAGTCGCGAAGTTCTTACCTCGAAGGCGTCATTCGGCAAACCAAGATAAGGATAACTTCCTCGTGCCTTACTTTCCCGAGTAAGTCCTCCCCTCAACCGCCCGTAACATATGAATTCTTACATTTCGATCGTTTTCTTTTAACATTCCGTGTTTTCTGCGGTGACACACGTTGCACGCTCATCCTCCTAAGCCCCAAATATTCCATGGCCACGTATTTCGACCCGGACCGTCGATTGAACGTAGACTACACAAATGTCAAGAAGGTTCTTGATGATGTTCTCCCGGCTCGCCAAATCTGGAGGCACCTTCACCAGGCCTATTCGTAAGTACGGCAAGCACGTGTTCTCCCACAATCTGACGTTACGCTGCGTCAAGCAGCCGCTTGTCGGTCGGAAGGGTGCCTACTACGCCATCCATCACATGCGAGGCGATCGTGGGACCATCATCAACTTCTGCTACCGAGTAAACTCAAAGATTGGGCCGCGGCGTGTCGGCAATCCAGACGCGGACCTCCGACAAGAATTCTTTCGCATCCAATCGGAGTTTGCGGAAATCATCCATCAAGATGTCGCTTCGTACCTCGGGGCAGTTCTACCTCAGAAATCAACCGTCCAACGGTGACATCGACACAATGCTACAAATGCAGGATGACAACGCCCGTTCTTTCATGACTCCCACGATAGACGGCGGCTTCATCCACGCTTGATCCCTTGAGTCGAGTTGTCTAGTTCTGAAACATCGATTGGCTCATGTTGTAATTAAACTTTAATGAACTTGTAGTTTGTATCTTTGGTTTGTAGAGTCGTTCAACTTAGATGTAATCGATGCTATTAATGTCTTGCTTTTCTCTTCCGATCGTTCTGTTGCATACTTATATATTGCTTATGTATTGTCTGTGAATTGGTACTAACGTTTCGTTTGGCTAGTGCATAGCGATGCCGGCGTATGTCGTGTACAAGGTTAAGGTTCCCGGAGTCTACGATGGACTGGGAGGAGTGTCGGAGACAGGTTCACCGATTCAGCGGTAACAGTTACAAAGGGTACACCACTAGGTCGAGGCCGCCCGCTATCTAGCGGGAGAGGGAGGGCGTTGGAGGAACCGGATGAAGACGAAGTTTCATCGTGATGATGCTCATCGTGATGACCGCAGCTCTCTTCTATGTGATGGTAGTTTAGATGATCGATATCGACTTGTAATGTGAAGACAAACTCGCTACTCGCGGTCTCGAGACTTGTAATATAATGTTCTATCTTTGTTCGGTCTTTTCAATTTGGAGACTAATATGATGAATTGTATTCGGAGACTAATATGATGAATTGTATTCAAAGACTAATCTTCTATTGTATTTGATGAATCTGTTGTTGATGTGTGCTGTCTATATTTTGTCAAATTATACATTTTGTAACCTGTGCAAAAAACAGAAAATAATAAAAAAAAACCTAATACTCATACTAATGGCGCATCACATGACAGTGCGCCATTAGTATGACAGTGTATACTAATGGCGCATCACCGGGTAGTGCGCCATTAGTATGCCGCGGTTACTAATGGCGCATCAGAGGTGGTGCGCCATTAGTATGCCAAAGCACTGGTATACATGGCCCCCGGAGGCATACTAATGGCGCACCCTGGCCTATACTAATGGCGCACCAGCAGTCGCCATTAGTATACCGATACTAATGGCGCAGGTGGTGCGCCATTAGTAATAAGTACTAATGGCGTGCTATTAATGGCGCACCACAGATGCGCCATTAATAGCCATACTAGGTGCGCCATTAGTAGGGGTTTTTCTAGTAGTGTTGACAGTAGGAAGAGGAAATTCAAAACCTCCAAATATAATCGATGGAATTTTTCCAATAGAATTGATACTGTGGACTTGAGATTGTTTCCTCGGAAAGTGTACCGTATGCTCATTACCATTAACATTAAAAGTGGCATTGCCTTTGTTGCAATCAATAACAGCCCCTGCAGTATTCAGGAAAGGTCTTCCAAGAATAATAGACATGCTATCGTCCTCGGGAATATCAAGAATAACAAAGTCCGTTAAAATAGTAACGTTTGCAACCACAATAGGCACATCCTCACAAATACCGACAGGTATAGCAGTTGATTTATCAACCATTTGCAAAGATATTTCAGTAGGTGTCAACTTATTCAAGTCAAGTCTACGATATAAAGAGAGGGGCATAACACTAACACCGGCTCCAAGATCACATAAAGCAGTTTTAACATAGTTTCTTTTAATGGAGCATGGTATAGTAGGTACTCCTGGATCTCCAAGTTTCTTTGGTATTCCACCCTTAAAAGTATAATTAGCAAGCATGGTGGAAATTTCATCTTCCGGTATCATTCTTTTATTTGTAACAATATCTTTCATATACTTAGCATAAGGATTCATTTTGAGCATTCAGTTAATCGCATACGCAAAAAGTCTAATCATTTCAGCAAAGCGATCAAAATCCTCATCATCCTTTTTCTTGGATGGTTTGGGAGGAAAAGGCATGGGTTTCTGAACCCATGGTTCCCTTTCTTTACCATGTTTCCTAGCAACAAAGTCTCTCTTATCATAACGTTGATTATTTGATTGTGGGTTATCAGGATCAACAGCTGGTTCAATTTCTACATCATTATCATTACTAGGTTGAGCATCATCATGAACATCATCATTAGCATTTTCATTAGGTTCATGTTCATTACCAGATTGTGTTTCAGCATCAAAAATAGAGATACCATTTGGATTCTCAGGTGGTTCAGCAATAGGTTCACTAGAAGCATGCAAAGTCCTATCATTTTTCTTTTTCTTATTTTCAGAAGGACTAGGTACATCAATATTATTTCTCTGAGAATCTTTCTCAATTCTCTTAGGGTGGCCTTCAGGATACAAAGGTTCCTGAGTCATTTTACCAGTTCTAGTAGCCACTCTAACAACATAATCATTTTTCTTACTATTCATTTCATTGAGCAAATCATTTTGAGCTTTAAGTACTTGTTCTACTTGAGTGGTAACCATAGAAGCATGTTTAGTAATGAGTTTAAGTTCACCTCTAACATTAGCCATGTAATTACCCAAGTGTTCAATCCTATAAGCATTTGTTTTAATTGTCTACCAAAATAAGCATTGAAATCTTCTTGCTTAACCATAAAGTTGTCAAACTCATCCAAGCATTGGCTAGCAATTTTAGTAGGAGGGATTTCAGCTCTATCATATCTATAGAGAGAATTTACCTTTACTACCTGTGTCGGGTTATCAAGACCATGAGTTTCTTCAATAGGTGAAGGATTAAGATCATATGTTTCTTCAACAGGCGGTAGATTAAGACCATGTATTTCTTCAATAGGAGGTAAATTCTTAACATCTTCAGCTTTTATACCTTTTTCTTTCATAGATTTCTTTGCCTCTTGCATATCTTCAGGACTGAGAAACAGAACACCTCTCTTCTTCGGAGTTGGTTTAGGAATAGGATCAGGAATTGGCTCAGGAGCTGGCTCAGGAAGTGTCCAATTATTTTCATTTGTCAACATATTATTCAATAGAATTTCAGCTTCATCCGATGTTCTTTCCCTGAAAACAGAACCAACACAACTATCCAGGTAATCTCTGGAAGCATCGATTAGTCCATTATAAAAGATATCAAGTATTTCATTTTTCTTAAGAGGATGATCAGGCAAAGCATTTCTTTTTCAATTTGCACAAAATTATATATATCCCTTAAAGCAGCTTGTTTCTTATGAGCAGGGAAATATTTAGCAGAGAAGTAATAGATCATATCCTGGGGACTACGCACACAACAAGGATCAAGAGAATTAAACCATATCTTAGCATCACCCTTTAATGAGAACGGAAATATCTTAAGGATATAAAAGTAGCGAGATCTCTCATCATTATTGAACAGGGTGGCTATATCATTTAATTTAGTAAGATGTGCCACAAAAGTTTCAGATTCATAGCCATGAAAAGGATCAGATTCAACCAAAGTAATTATATCAGGATCAACAGAGAATTCAAAATCCTTATCAGTAACACAGATAGGTGAATTAGCAAAAGCAGGGTCAGGTTTCATCCTATCATTACGAGATTGCTGCTTCCATTTAGCTAATAACCTCTTGAGCTCATATCTATCTTTGCAAGCTAAAATAGCTAAAGAAGCTTCTTTATCAAAAACATAACCCTCGGGAATAACAGGCAAGTCTTCATCGTCACTTTCATCATTATAATCAGTTTCAATAATTTCTTTCTCTCTAGCCCTAGCAATTTGTTCATCAAGAAATTCACCAAGTGGCACAGTAGTATCAAGCATAGAAGTAGTTTCATCATAAGTATCATGCATAGCAAAAGTGGCATCATCAATAACATGCGACATATCGTAATCTAATAGCGTATAGGTTTAGGTGTCGCAAGCTTACTCAAAACAGAAGGTGAATCAAGTGCAGAGCTAGATGGCAGTTCCTTACATCCCCTCGTAGTTGAGGGATAAATTGCTATCTTAGTGTCTTTCAAGTTCTTCATAGTGACCAGGAGATATAAATCCCAAGTGACTCAAAGAATAGAGCGATGCTCCTCGTCAACAGCGCCAGAAAATAGTCTTGATAACCCACAAGTATAGGGGATCACAACAGTTTTCGAGGGTAGAGTATTCAACCCAAATTTATTGATTCGACACAAGGGGAGCCAAAGAATATTATCAAGTATTAGCAGTTGAGTTGTCAATTCAACACTACCTGGATAACTTAGTATTTTGCATCAAAGTATTTAGTAGCAAAGTAATATGATAGTAGTGGTAACGGTAACATAAGTAACGATAGCAAAAGTAATATTTTTGGGTTTTGTAGTGATTGTAACAGTAGCAACGGAAAAGTAAATAAGCGAAGAACAATATAGGAAAATCTCGTAGGCATTGGATCGGTGATGGAGAATTATGCCGGATGCGGTTCATCATGTAACAATCATAACATAGGGTGACACAGAACTAGCTCCAATTCAAATGTAGGTATGTATTCCGAATATAGTCATACGTGCTTATGGAAAAGAACTTGCATGACATTTTTTTAGTCCTACCCTCCCGTGGTGGAAACTAAGGGATATTAAGGCCTCCTTTTAATAGAGAACCGGAACAAAGCATTAGCACATAGTGAATACATGAACTCCTCAAACTATGGTCATCACCGGGAGTGGTCCCGATTATTGTCACTTCGGGTTGCGGATCATAACACATAGTAGGTGACTATAGACTTGCAAGATAGGATCAAGAACTCACATATATTCATGAAACCATAATAGGTTCAGATCTGAAATCATGGCACTCGGGCCCTAGGGACAAGCATTAAGCATAGCAAAGTCATAGCAACATCAATCTCGGAACATAGTGGATATTAGGGATCAAACCCTAGCAAAACTAACTCGATTACATGATAGATCTCATCCAACCCACACCGTTCAACAAGCCTACGATGGAATTACTCACGCACGGCGGTGAGCATCATGAAATTGGTGATGGAGGATGGTTGATGATGACAACGGCGACGAATCCCCCTCTCCGGAGCCCTGAACGGACTCCAGATCAGCCCTCCCGAGAGGTTTTAGGGCTTGGCGGAGGCTCCGTATCGTAAAACGCGATGAATTCTTCTCTCTGAATTTTTCTCCCCAAAAGCAAATATATAGAGTTGGAGTTGAGGTCGGAGGAGCTCCAGGGGGCCCACGATGTAGGGGGGCACGCCCTAGGGGGGGCGCCCCCCACCCTCATGGACAGGGTGTGGGCCCCCTGGTGTTCATATTTTGCAAGGATTTTTTATTATTTCAAAATAGACGTTCCGTGAAGTTTCGGGTCATTCCGAGAACTTTTGTTTCTGCACATAAATAACACCACTGAAAGTCTGCTGAAAACAGCGTCAGTCCGGGTTAGTTCCATTCAAATCATGCAAGTTAGAGTCCAAAACAAGGGCAAAAGTTTTGGAAAGGTCGATACGACGGAGACGTATCATCCGCCTGCGTCGGCGCGCCCTAGCAGCCACGAGCCTCCTCCTTCTCCGCCTCGCCAGCAAGGGCAGAAGAGACCCGCCGCCGCCCCGGCTACTCCGGCGCGTCATAGTCCTTCTCCCTCGCCTCGTAAGCAAGCACGAAAGAAGACAGCCACAGCCGCTCCGTCTGCTTCGGTGTCTAGCAGTACAGCTAGAGGCGGGAGGCAATACATATACGGTCCACCTCTAAAGCCTCTAGAGAAGTTACCGTACGAGATGAACGTGGAAGAAAACAAGAAGATCGTGCAAAAAGAATTGAAGGAGTTCTTTGAAGGGGCGAAAGCAGAGAGACATCCACCTCCGGAGGAGAAGGTAGATCCGGTGAAAGCAAAGCGCACTATCGATGCCCCGAGGAAACCACCAAAGTCTCCGCCGAAAACCAACTATGAGCGTGTTATTGAAAAGGCATATCTCGAAGCGGAGCGGTCGGGAAGTACTGTCAGTGATCGAAGGTTAAAAGAACGACGAGCAGCTGGGAAAAAAATTGCCCAGCTCGGCGAACAAGCAAACCAATCGTGCCCCCCGCTCAATGTGTCTAGCGACATCGTCGCTAATGCTCCGGGGATGGTGCCCGGTGAAAGCATTCTTGGAGATTACCTGCCCGACGATGTACATTATGATTTCTTGGAGGTGGACGAACACAGATATGAGTACGGGAAGCCTCTCATCAAAGATGGAAAATCTCTAACAATGATGACGCGAAGATTCCAAAATTGGTACATGAAAACCTGCAGAGAGTCTCGGGGGACGAATACTTTGTATCTGAGAGTTAAAGAGGAGCACGACCTCGTTGGAATTGATCTGTTGCATGTTCCATTTGAGGAGTTCTTCCAGTTCTTCAATCAAAAGGCCGTCGATAAATTAACGGTCACTTGTTACTGTCTGTAAGTACTATTTCTGTCATTAAGTCTCTATATATAGCTCAGCTCTTTCATTGCATGTATTCATAATTATCCTCACTATAATATGCAGATTGAAGACCGTCGAGTGCAGAAAAGCAGAAATGTATGATATTGGGTTCATTAACACAAATCTCATAGATGAATTTCAGGTTAAAAAGAACGCCGAAGATGCCGAGGCCAACTTGCTCAAATCATTGTTAATAAATCAAAACAAGGATTTAATACTCTTTCCTTACAACTTCAAGTGAGTGTTACTGTCGTGTGCATATTCGGTTTCCCTTATTACTCGAGCGAGGTTATAGTAATGTAATTGATGAGTTATGCATGCGCAAGCGCAGCTTCCACTATATACTCACGGAGATTAAGCTTGAGCGGGGACTAGTAACCGTCTTAGACTCGAGACGAAAAGATCCCGAGACCTATGCGGACATGACTAAAATTCTCAACAAGTAAGTTCAATCGATCATTATCGCACCATATCGGCAACTTTTTGTTCATTTCCCAATATCTCAAGTAATAATTATTTTCTTTGTCTTGCAGGGTTTGGAAACAGTTCACCGCAGAAGCTCCGGGACTGCCGAAGGAGCTGCGATATACATACCAGTAAGTACTACTACTAGCTAGCTAGTTGCGCGCATCTCCCATTGATTCTAGCTACTTTCATCAATGCCATTTATAATACTTCATTATCAGTTTGATTGACCTCTATTTCTCGTAAAGTGCTTGTGGCAGGAACAAGGGAATGATTACTGTGGATACTACGTGTGCGAGTTCATCTACAACGCGACTTGCAAAGATAAGCGGGGCTGCTTGATACGTCTCCAACGTATCTATAATTTTTGATTGCTCCATGCTATATTATCTACTGTTTTGGACAATATTGGGCTTTATTATCCACTTTTATATTATTTTTGGGACTAACCTATTAACCAGATGCCCAGCCCAGAATTGCTGTTTTTTTGCCTATTTCAGAGCTTCGGAGAAAAAGAATATGAAATGGAGTCCAAACGTAATGAAACCTTCGGAGCGTGATTTTTGGAACGAACATGATCCAGGAGACTTGGACCCTACGTAAGAGAAGCTTCCAGGAGGCCACGAGGTAGGGGGGCGCCACCCCTGTGGCTCGCCCTCCACCCTCATGGGCCCCATGTTGCTCCAACCGACATACTTCTTCCTCCTATATATACCTCACGCACCCCAAACGATCGAGACGGAGGCAAAACCTAATTCCACCGCCGCAACCTTCTGCACTTACGAGATCCCATCTTGGGGCCTGTTAGGAGCTCACGAGGGGCATCCATCACGGAGGGCTTCTACATCAACAACATAGCCTCTTCGATGAAGTGTGAGTAGTTTACCTCAGACCTTCGGGTCCATAGTTAGTAGCTAGATGGCTTCTTCTCTCTTTTTTGATCTCAATACAATGTCTCCCCCTCACTCGTGGATATCTATTCGTGTAATCTTCTTTTTGTGGTGTGTTTGTTGAGACCGATGAATTGTGGGTTTATGATCAAGTTTATCTATGAACAATATTTGAATTTCTCTGAATTCTTTTATGTAATTGGTTATCTTTGCAAGTCTCTTCGAATTATCAGTTTGGTTTGGCCTACTAGATTGATCTTTCTTGCAATGGGAGAAGTGCTTAGCTTTGGGTTCAATCTTGCGGTGTCCTTTCCCAGTGACAGTAGAGGAAGCATGGCACGTATTGTATTGTTGCCATCGAGGATAACAAGATGGGGTTTTTATCATATTGCATGAATTTATCCCTCTATATCATGTCATCTTGCTTAAGGCGTTACTCTGTTTTCATGAACTTAATACTCTAGATGCATGTTGGATAGCGGTCGATGACTGGATTAATAGTAGTAGATGCAGGCAGGAGTCGGTCTACTTGTCTCGGACGTGATGCCTATATACATGATCATACCTAGATATTCTCATAACTATGCTCAATTCTGTCAATTGCTCAACAATAATTCATTCACCCACTGTAAAATACTTATGCTCTTGAGAGAAGCCACTAGTGAAACCTATGGCCCCCGGGTCTATCTTCTTCATATTAATCTTCCAACACTTAGTTATTTCCTTTGCTTTTTTAATTTGCTTTTATTTTACTTTGCATCTTTATCATAAAAATACCAAAAATATTATCCTATCATATCTATCAGATCTCACTCTAGTAAGTGACCGTGAAGGGATTGACAACCCCTTATCACGTTGGTTGCGAGGAGTTAATTGTTTTGTGTAGGTGCGAGGGACTCGCGCGTAGCCTCCTACTGGATTGATACCTTGGTTCTCAAAAACTTAGGGAAATACTTACGCTACTTTGTTGCATCACCCTTTCCTCTTCAAGGGAAAACCAACGCAGTGCTCAAGAGGTAGCAAGAAGGATTTCTGGCGCCGTTGCCGGGGAGGTCTACGCAAAAGTCAACATACCAAGTACCCATCACAATCCCTTATCTCCCGCATTACATTATTTTCCATTTGCCTCTCGTTTTCCTCTCCCCCACTTCACCCTTGCCGTTTTATTCGCCCTCTCATTTCCGTTCACCTTTTTTTTGTTTGCTTGTCGTTATGGCTAGTCCCTTATCCACTCCGTTGTCCCCTGAGTTTGAAGTATTTCACTTCAAACAAAGACAAGGAGAAAACTTAAAAGATGCCTGGTTGAGAATAATGGAGTCTTATTTTAATTGTACCTTTGAAGTGAACCTGAGAATTTTGCTTCATAATTTTTATGTTGGATTAAATATGTTTCATAGACAACTCTTGGATTGCGTTGCCAAAGGCAATTTTATTGAAATTGATCCCGTATTGCGCTTGAAGTTATAGAAGGTATAGTGGGAACAATACCTCAACAAAAGGGGCCTCATCCTACTCAGGAAGAGACACAAGTTTTTGAAAAAATTTGCGAAGTAACTAAGATTTTACAGAAGTCTCTTGAACCTCTTAAGAACGTTAGCATAAATATTCACCGTATGAATATGTTGATTACTCCTTGCAATAAGCGGTTGGATTCTTTAGATCTAAAAATTTAAGAATATGAAGGGAAACATAAAGAACCTCCCGGATTCGAGCTTGATTCCGCTAAAAAGTTGAAAACCAAAGATGGCAATACCTAGATCTATCCTTGTTTTTTCTTGCCTAGCTAGGGGCGTTAAACGATAGCGCTTGTTGGGAGGCAACCCAAATTTATTTTTAGTTTTTTGCCCTTTGCTTCTGTTTAGGAATAAATATTTGATCTAGCCTCTGGTTATATGTGTTTTTATGTTTTAATTAGTGTTTGTGCCAAGTTAAACCTATAGGATCTTCTTGGATGATAGTTATTTGGTCTTGCTGTAATTTCCAGAAATTTTCTGTTCACGAAAACAATTGTTAAAAATAACCAGAACGTGATAAAATACTGATTCCAATTGCTGCTGATCAATAAACAAATTGCCTAGGTCTTCCTATTTTTACTGATGTTTTGGAGTTCCAGAAGTTTGCGTTAGTTACAGATTAATACAGACTGTTCTTTTTTTGACAGATTCTGTTTTTCATGTGTTGTTTGCTTATTTTGATGAATCTATGGCTAGTAAAATAGTTTATAAACCATAGAGAAGTTGGAATACAGTAGGTTTAACACCAATATAAGTGGTCTTTTGTTTTATTTCGCTAACGGAGCTCACGAGATTTCTGTTGAGTTTTGTGTTGTGAAGTTTTCAAGTTTTGGGTGAAAGATTTTGATGGATTATGGAACAATGAGTGGCAAGAGCCTAAGCTTGGGGATGCCCATGGCACCCCCAAGATAATTTAAGGACACCAAAAAGCCAAATCTTGGGGATGCCCCGGAAGGCATCCCCTCTTTCGTCTACTTCCATCGGTAACTTTACTTGGAGCTATATTTTTATTCACCACATAATATATGTTTTGCTTGGAGCGTCTTGTATGATCCGAGTCTTTGCTTTTTAGTTTACCACAATCATCCTTGCTGTACACACCTTTTGAGAGATCCATTTGAAATTATTAGAATACTCTATGTGCTTCGCTTATATCTTTTGAGTTATATAGTTTTGCTCTAGTACTTCACTTATATCTTTTAGAGCACGGTGTTGGATTTGTTTTATAGAAACTATTGATCCCTCATGCTTCACTTAGATTATTTTGAGAGTCTTAAATAGCATGGTAATTTGCTTAAATAATCCTAATATGGTAGGTATTCAAGATTAGTAAAAACTTTCTTATGAGTGTGTTGAATACTAAGAGAAGTATGATGCTTGATTATTGTTTTGAGATATGGAGGTAATAATATCAAAGTCGTGCTAGTTGAGTAGTTGTGAATTTGAGAAATGCTTGTGTTGAAGTTTGCAAGTCCCGCAACATTCACGTATGGTAAAGGTTATGTAACAAATTTGAAACATGAGGTGTTCTTTGATTGTTCTCCTTATGAGTGGCGATCGGGGACGAGCGATGGTCTTTTCCTACCAATCTATCCCCCTAGGAGCATGCACGTAGTGCTTGGTTTTTGATGACTTGTAGATTTTTGCAATAAGTATGTGAGTTCTTTATGACTAATGTTGAGTCCATAGATTATACGCGCTCTCACCCTTCCATCATTGCTAGCCTCTTGATTACTGCATTGCCCTTTCTCACATTGAGAGTTGGTGCAAACTTCACTGGTGCATCCAAACCCCGTGATATGATACGCTCTTTCACACATAAACCTCCTTATATCTTCCTCAAAACAGCCACCATACCTACCTATTATGGCATTTCCATAGCCATTCTGAGATATATTGCCATGCAACTTTCCACCATTCCATTTATCATGACACATTCATCATTGTCATATTGCTTAGCATGATCATGTAGTTGACATAGTATTTGTGGCAAAGCCACCGTTCATAATTCTTTCATACATGTCACTCTTGATTCATTGCATATCCCAAGACATCACGGAGGCATTCATATAGAGTCATACTTTGTTCTAGTATCGAGTTGTAATCATTGAGTTGTAAATAAATAGAAGTGTGATGATCATCATTTTCTAGAGCATTGTCCCAAGTGAGGAATAAAAAAAAGAGGGAAAGGCCATAAAAAAACAAGGCCCAAAAAAAGAAAAAAAATGAGAGAAAAAGAGAGAAGGGACAATGCTACTATCCTTTGCCACACTTGTGCTTCAAAGTAGCACCATAATCTTCATAATAGAGAGTCTCTTGTTTTGTCACTTTCATATACTAGTGGGATTTTTTCATTATAGAACTTGGCTTGTATATTCCAACAATGGGCCTTCTCAAATGCCCCAGGTCTTCGTGAGCAAGCAAGTTGGATGCACACCCACTTAGTTTCTTTTGTTGAGCTTTCATACATTTATAGCTCTAGTGTATCCGTTTCATGGTAATCCCTACTCCTTGCATTAACATCAATCGATGGGAATCTCCATAGCTCATTGATTAGCCTCATTGATGTGAGACTTTCTCCTTTTTTGTCTTCTCCACATAACCCCCATCATCATATTCTATTCCACCCATAGTGCTATGTCCATGGATCGCGCTCATATATTGCGTGAAAGTTTATAGGTTTGAGATTACTAAAGTATGAAACAATTGCTTGGCTTGTCATCGGGGTTGTGCATGATGAGAGCATTCTTGTGTGATGAAAATGGAGCATGACTAAACTATATGATTTTGTAGGGATGAACTTTCTTTGGCCATGTTATTTTGAGAGGACATAATTGCTTAGTTAGTATGCTTGAAGTATTATTATTTTTATGTCAATATGAACTTTTATCTTGAATCTTTCGGATCTGAATATTCATACCATAATTAAGAAGAATTACATTGAAATTATGCCAAGTAGCACTCCGCATCAAAAATTCTGTTTTTATCATTTACCTACTCGAGGACGAGCAGGAATTAAGCTTGGGGATGCTTGATACGTCTCCATCGTATCTATAATTTTTGATTGCTCCATGCTATATTATCTACTGTTTTGGACAATATTGGGCTTTATTATCCACTTTTATATTATTTTTGGTACTAACCAATTAACCGGAGGCCCAGCCCAGAATTGCTGTTTTTTCCTATTTCACAATTTCGCAGAAAAAGAATATCAAACGGAGTCCAAACGGAATTAAACCTTCGGGGGCATGATTTTTGGAACGAACATGATCCAGGAGACTTGGACCCTACGTAAGAGAAGCTTCCAGGAGGCCACGAGGTAGGGGGCGCGCCTACCCCCCAGGGCGCGCCCTCCACCCTCGTGGGCCCCATGTTGCTCCACCGACGTACTTCTTCCTCCTATATATACCTACGTACCCTCAAACGATCAGAGACGGTGGCAAAAACCTAATTCTACCGCTGCAACCTTCTGTACCCACGAGATCCCATCTTGAGGCCTGTCCCGGAGCTCCGCCGGAGGGGGCATCCATCACTGAGGGCTTCTACATCAACACCATAGCCTCTCTGATGAAGTGTGAGAAGTTTACCTCAGACCTTCGGGTCCATAGTTAGTAGCTAAATGGCTTCTTCTCTGTTTTTGGATCTCAATACAATGTTCTCCCCCTCTCTCGTGGAGATCTATTCGATGTAATCTTCTTTTTGTGGTGTGTTTGTTGAGACCGATGAATTGTGGGTTTATTATCAAGTTTATATATGAACAAAATTTGAATCTTCTCTGAATTCTTTTATGTATGATTGGTTATCTTTGCAAGTCTCTTCGAATTATTAGTTTGGTTTGGCCTACTAGATTGATCTTTCTTGCAATGGGAGAAGTGCTTAGCTTTGGGTTCAATCTTGCGGTGTCCTTTCCCGATGTGATGGGGCAGCAAGGCACGTATTGTATTGTTGCCATCGAGGATAACAAGATGGGGTTTTTATCATATTGCATGAATTTATCCCTCTACATCATGTCATCTTGCTTAAGGCATTACTCGGTTTTCATGAACTTAATACTCTAGATGCATGCTTGATAGCGGTCGATGAGTGGAGTAATAGTAGTAGATGCAGGCAGGAGTCGGTCTACTTGTCTCGGACATGAGGCCTATATACATGATCATACCTAGATATTCTCATAACTATGCTCAATTCTGTCAATTGCTCAACTGTAATTCGTTCACCCACCGTAAAATACTTATGCTCTTGAGAGAAACCACTAGTGAAACCTATGGCCCCTGGGTCTATCTTTTTCATATTAATCTTCCAACACTTAGTTATTTCATTTGCTTTTTACTTTGCTTTTATTTTACTTTGCATATTTGTCATAAAAATACCAAAAATATTATCATATCATATCTATCAGATCTCACTCTTGTAAGTGACCGTGAAGGGATTGACAACCCCTTATCGCGTTGGTTGTGAGGAGTTATTTGTTTTGCGTAGGTATGAGGGACTCGAGCGTAGCCTCCTATTGGATTGATACCTTGGTTCTCAAAAACTGAGGGAAGTACTTACCCTACTTTGCTGCATCACCCTTTCCTCTTCAAGGAAAAACCAACACAGTGCTCAAGAGGTAGCACTACTCTAAAAGACAATATGAAGTACGTAAGCAATAATATTCACAATTTCATTTTATTACACCATCATTTATATTGAGTTTCATTCATATATATATGTATTAACCCCCTTTAAATTAGACGTGGCAGATGCGGAATGAACTCCTACCACAAGATCGCATGAAAGCAATTCAAGAGAAATTGGCGGGATTCTTTCTTGACCACGTCATCAATAAAGCCGGAGAATACCATGTGGAAATTGAGTTCAAATGCTAGGGGATTATAAGAGATCTTACATATTGTATATGTATGTAGCCAGTAGCGTCGGATAGATAATACGAAAACTTATTGTTCGACCAATCTCTCGGAGAAGGAGAGGTCGATCACTTCTCTCGATATGCATGACGAACTTCTGTACTTAATGGTTTCCTTCATTTTCTTACTAGCTAGCGTGTCGAGGGCTTCTCTATATGTATAGTACGTAGCGTCGACCAAGAACGGAGATAAGAGAGGACACTTCTCTCTATTAATTAATTAGCTACCTAACACTATATATGAAACACCTTAATTAACCATACAAAATCCCCAAATCCACCCCCCTTTCAGAAAAAAAAACAAAAACCCTAGCCCCTGAACAGCTGACGCGTGGATGCCTATTGGTCTCGGTTGGTGCCACCAACCGGGACTAAAGGGTCTCCTGCCTAGGCTCGCAGCACCGGCCACATGGAGGCCCATCTGTCCCGGTTAGTATAAGAACCGGGACTAAAGGCCTAAGCATTAGTAACGAACCTTTAATCCCGGTTCCCCAACCGGGACAGATGGGCCTTATGAACCGGGATAAATGACCCTTTTTCTACTAGTGGCATAATTCTTTGGATCTTTCGGGGACAAACGCCCACTCTGGATGGTACGACAATTCTTGCTGGACTCGTATTCCACCGCAGTGTTGGTCTCGGTGTCGCATGAAGGAATGGTGGTTGTGGCGCTTGCGGCTTCTGACCCTAGATCGACGGAGCGAGTGGATGGTTCTGGTTGAAGTGCCGCCTATTGCGTCCAAGACGGCCTTCGGTGTGGTCACAACAAAGATCTCGGCGGCTGTCTATTGTGGAAATCGTCTCGCCAAACTAACTCTTGCGGTCATGGTCCTGGATAATTCTACAACGCGGATCTCCTCCTCCATATATACGTACGGTTCCATTTCTTTTTCAAATAATAGGAAACAACTATTTGCGGAATAAATGGAATGCGAGAAAAATTTGTGAGAATATTTTCGTTTCAATGACGTGATTGACTATATATCGCTGAGCGTGGATCCCATTCTCCATGTAGACATATTCCTCTTGGTTACTTTCAGTTATAATGGGGAAAAATCTATTCATAGAATAAACTTTTACGAGGATCCTTTGTAGTTAATGACGTGCTTGACTATAATTCTAAGCGTGCGAGAGAATTTTGTAAGGATCGTTTCTTTTTTTTGGGCAAGTGGATCTTTTCTTTTAATGACGTGATTGGCTTTATCTTTGGCGTGGGAGCATAATTTTGTGACGAACTATTCCTTTAATGACGTTATTGACTATATTTCTGGCGTGGGAATAATTTTTTGGTGTCGACATTCTTTTATTGATATTATTTTTAATGGAATAATCTGAGCAAGACGGCCTTCGGTGTGGTCACAGCAAAGGTCTCGGCGGTGTTCCTCTTGTGAAAATCATCTACCCAAATTGTCTCTTACGGCCATGGTCCTGGATAATTCTGCAGTGCGGATCTCCTCCTCCGTACAGACATATGGTTCCATATTTTTCCAAATAATAGAAAACAACTATTTGTGGAATAAATGGAATGGATAAAATTTTGTTAGAATCTTTTCGTTTTAATGATGTGATTGACTATATATCGTCGAGCGTGAATCCCCTCCTCCGTGTTGACATATGCCTCTTGGTTTCTTTCAGTTATAATAGGAAAAATGTATTCACGGAATAAATATTTATGAGGATCTTTTGTTGTTAATGGCGTTATTGACTATAGTTTTGAGCGTGGGAGACAATTTTGTAAGGATCGTTTCTTTTCTTTAGGGAAAGTGCATCTTTTCTTTTAATGACATGACTCGCTTTATTTTTGGTGTGGGAAGACAATTTTGTGAGGAAATTTTCTTTTACCGACGTGATTGACTATATTTTTAGTGTGGGAATAATTTTATTGTGTTAACATTCTTTTATTGATATTATTTTTACTGGAATAATCCGGGCCACTATAAATTGGTCCCACTGGACGAACGGCTTCTATTTTTCAGATTTTAACCGCTTAAGGGGAATGACCTAAGCCATTATAACCAAATTAAGGGCTCATAATTTCTAGTTAACGTGAGACCCTAGATCGACGGAGCGATTGAATAGTTCTCGTCGCAGTGCCGCCTATTGCGTCCAAGATGGCCTTCGGCGTGGTCACGACAAAGGACTCGGCGGCGTGCCTATTGTGGAAATCGTTTCGCCAAACTATCTCTCGTGGCCATGGTCCTAGATAATTCTACAGCGCGGATCTGCTCCTCCGTATAGACGTATGGTTCCAGATTTATTTTTTCAAATAATAGGAAACAATTATTTGCGAAATAAATGGAAGGGGAGAAAATTTCGTGAGAATCTTTTCGTTTTGGTGACGTGATTGACTATATATCACTGAGCGTGGAACCCCTCCTCTGTCATATGCCCAATTTAGCTACTTTTCAGTCAGCTGAAATTTCACTTTTGGGTCAGTCGAATTTGTGACCATTGGATTTTCTGTAAGATTCGTGCTGCATTTTTTTTCTAACTTGTGTTGTCTGTTGTGTGGGTTTCTCTTGTTTTTTGACTGACACCTTATTTGGGTAGTCGATTTCATTTCTGGGCCGAAGCCCATTAACTGTGAAATCCAGCCCTCCTATGATTTTTAATACTTTTCTATTTTTATGTGCTTTTGCTTTTGTTTTTCTGATTCTCTTTGTTAGTTGGTTTTATTTCTATTTTGGGGATATTTTTTGATTGATTTCTGTTTTCTGTTTCTATGGGTTTTTCTTTTCCCCATTTTCTTTCCTTTATTGGTCATTTTTGTTTTTGTGGGTTTTCGGCTAAGTGTAACTATATACAAAAAAATATTATATAATATGTGCCAAAATTTCATGATGTACACTAAAAATGCGCAACTTCTGTGCAAAATAGTTTGCAAAATAATTCATTATTTGTTTTATTATTTTCAGTTCCTTTCTTCTTTAATAGGAAATCAATGACACTAATTCATTGCTTCTTAGAAAACTTCATTATTTTTAAATATTTTTCAGTTTTTAATTCATTTTCTTTATTCTTCAAGGGTAATGCCAATACCTCTAATTCATTTCTACTTAGGAATTTTTTTGTGAAATTTCACTATTTGTGCTTATTATAGCATATTATAAAAAACGCAATTTCTATTCAAACCGTGTGCAAATGTTATCATTATTGTTTTTTCTTTACTTTTCTTTCTTCTTAAACGGTTAATACGGATACCACTAATTCATTATTTTGATCGGAGCAGTAGAGAAACCATGGATCAAATACCAATGCCACTAATTCATTCTTTCTTTAGATAATTTTGTTTTGCGAGAAATTTCAATATTATATGTTTATTCTTGCATATTATAACAAAGCACAATTTATGTGCAGATTTTTTCATTATTTTTTAAAGTTGTTTATATGATTTTCTTTCTGTTTAAGGGTATTTTGCTTCACGTTTTTATTTCTGTTTTCTGTTTCTATGGGTTTTTATTTTTCCCATTTCCTTTCCTTTATTGGTTATTGTTGTTTTTTGTGGGTTTTTTGGCTGAGTCTAATTTTATACAAACAAATACTATATAATATGTGCCAAAATTTCATGATTATATGATTATTTTTGCATAATATGATAAAGTGCAATTTCGGTGGAAAGTTATGCGCAAGTATTTTTTTATGTTTCTTCTTAAAGGAAATACATTATTTCAGTTACACTATGGATATTATAGTAGGATTTCTCGCAGATTTCTCCCACTCACTTCCCACCCTTTCCTCGCCAAATTCTCATGCCCTTTTTCACATGCCATATCAGACGTGAAAATATGATTATTCTTGCATATTGTAAAGAAGCACAATTTTTATGTATATTTCGTGCAAATTTTGTCACTATTTGTTTTAGATACTTTTTCCCAATATTTTTGTTCTTAAATGGTAATACCAATGCCGGCCATTCATTCTTCCTTAGGAAACTTAATTTTTCTTTTATGGGTATTTTTGCATCATTTTTTATTTCTGTTTTCTGTTTCTATGCATTTCTCTTTTTCCTTTTTTTTCCTTTATTGGTTATTTTTTGTTTTTTGTGGGTTTTTCGCTGAGTGTAATTATACAGAAATAAATACTATATAATATGTGCAATAATTTCATGATTATATAATTATTTTTACATATTACAATAATGCCATTTCGGAGCAAAGTTGTGCGTAAGTTTTTTTTTAAATCTTCTTCTTAAAGGAAGTACATTATTTTAGTTACACTATGCGTAAATTATAGTAGAATGCGAAAAATGCATTATTATATGCTTATTCTTTGCATATTTCAAAAAGTGTAAATTATAGTACAAATCGTGTGCATGTTTTGAAAGGTTTTTCTTTTGCATTTTGTTTCTTCTTAAAGTGTTTCATTGTTTCTTAGAAAATTTCATTACTTTGATTTTGTTTTAGGTTTTTTTCTTCTGAAATGGTAATACCAATGCCACGAATTCATTCTTTAATAGAAAACTTCATTTTCTTATTGTTTTATTTGTATTTCATTTTTTATTTTTCTTTAGTTTTCACTAATATATATATTCTTGCATACGATAAAAATGTATTTTCTGTGTAAGTTATCTGCAATTTTTTTCATCATTTGTTTAATTTATTTTCCATTTTCCTTCTTTTTGAATGGTAATACCAATGCCAATGATTTGTGCGAATTTAATTCCTCTATCTTATAAAAATCTCCTTTAGTTTTGTATTAGTTTTAGTATTAATTATGCTCCATCCGCATAACCAAAAAGCTAATGATGAGTGTCAGTGGTGCTTGTGTGTGTATGCATGTGGGTGCGTCTGTATGTTTATGTGCGCATGGTGCCTACATGTACGTGCTCTTGCGTCACAACCTAACATAGTTTCAGCCGCTAAAGTCCACAGTTTTCATACATGCTTTGAGATGAATATATGAGGCTACAAGGTGGTTAAGAAAAAAAAGTGACTGGCCCTAAAATAAAATCCAGTCGACTGGGCTATAGCCAGTCGATTTTGTGACCGTCCGATTCTGCTTGGAGATTTGTGTTGTTTTTTTTTCTATATCATTTTGGTGGTGAGTTAGGCTATATGGAATCAATTGACCCCTATTTGTGGAAATTTAATTCTTTCTTTTGGGGGTATTTTTGCTTCATATTTTCTTTCTATTTATGTTTCTATTTTTTTTCTTTTTTCTTTCATTTATTTCTTTTTTGTGGTTTTTTGGCTGAGTGTAATTATATACAAACAGATACTATATAACATTTTCCAAAATTTCATGATTATATGATTATTTTTCCATATTACCATAAAGTGCAATTTCGGTGCAAAGTTGTGCGCAAGTTTTTCTTTATTTCTGACTTCTTAAAGGAAATACATTATTTCAGTTACACTATGTGTAAACTATAGTAGAATGAGAAACATGCACTGTTATATGCTTATTCTTTGCATATTTCGAAAAGTGCAATTTAAGTGCAAATTGTTGTGTAAGTTTCGAAAGTTTTTTTCTTTTTCATTTTCTTTTTTCTTAAAGGTTTTCATTCTTTCTTAGAAAACTTCATTATTTTGATTTTGTTTATGGGTAATATCAATTTATTCCTTCATAGGAAAATAATTATTCACAAAAATGTACTATTATATGCTTTGCATGTTATAAAAAGGGCATTTTTGTGCAAATTGAATGCAAATTTTTTCTTTAGTTGTTTTTCATCATCTTCTTTAATGGTAATACCAATGCCACTCATCATTTCTTCTTGAAAATTTTTTATTGCGAAAATTCCCTTATTATATGCTTATTCTTGCATATTATTAAAAAAACATAATTTTAGCGTAAATATTGTGCAAATTTTGTGATCATTTATTTTTTATTTTGTTTATTCTTAAAGGGTACTAGTTATAGAACTAATTCATTCTTCATTAGGAAACAACATTATTTTTAAAAAAATATCTTTTATATTTTTTTATGGGTCATACCAATGTGACTGATTCATTTTTCTTATAAAACTTATCTTTTGCAAAAATTTCACTATTATATTCTTATTGTTGCATATTAAGAAAAGCCGCAATTTATGTGTAAATTATGCACAAATGTTGTCATTAAACTTTATTTTTTGTTCTTTCTTCTTAAAGGGCAGTCCCAATGTTCGTAATTCATTATATCTTAGAAAGTTTGTTTTTATTTTAGGCTCGATTGAATAGGGACGGGCATGATTGTCGCTTGAATATTACACAAGAGAATCAGATTATGTTATGTACCTATAGTTCCCACCATGAGAATAAGATTAGTTAGTTTCCATTAAAAAAGGTTCCGATACGTACATCCGGATGCAGCAAGAAAGAAATACATGCATACGTGAAGTGAAATAAGCAGTTGGATGATGAAGTGAGCAGGTAGTACAGGAACGCTCGAGTAAAGCAAATTGACTGAAAAAGTTATTGGTCAGTTGACTGACCAGAAAACGAAAATCAGTCAACTGACACCTAGCCATTCCCTCATATGCCTCTTGGGTTCTTTCAGTTACATAATAGGAAAAAAATCTATTCTCGGAATAAATATTTATGAGGATCTTTTGTTGTTAATGACGTTTTTTTAGGGGTTGTTGTTAGTGACGTGATTGACAATGACGTGATTGACTATGGGCCTGTTTGGTTTCAATAAGTGACCTGACTTATAAGTCAGGTGACTTAAAACCAGTGACTTATAAGTCACGCCTGTTTGGTTGCCATCTGACTTATAAGTCACCTGAGCACATCTTTCCACCTTGTTTTTTATGTAAAGATGGTGGGACCCATGCAAAAGGAGGTGACTTATAAGTTTTAAGTTGGGATGAAGCAACTTATGACTTATAAGTTAGAGTGACTTATAAGTTGGATCCGTTTGGTAAAATAAGTCACTTTTTGCACTTTTTAACTTATAAATTGGTGACTTATTTGAAACCAAACAGGGCCTATATATCACTGAGCGTGGAACCCCTCCTCTGTCATATGCCTCTTGGTTTCTTTTAGTTATAATAGGAAAAAATCTGTTCTTGGAATAAATATTTATGAGGATCTTTTGTTGTTAATGACGAGATTGACTATAATTCTGAGTGTGGGAGAGAATTTTGTAAGGATTTTTTTAGGGAAAGTGGATCTTTTCTTTTAATGACGTGATTGGATTTATTTTTGGCATGGGAAGACAATTTTGTGACGATCTATTCCTTTAATAACGTTATTGACTATATTTCTGGCGTGGGAATAATTTTTTCGTGTCAACATTCCGTCTTTTATTGATACAGTATTATTTTTGCTGGAATAATCCGAGCAAGATGGCCTTCGGTGTGGCCGCAACAAAGGTCTCGGCGGTGTGCCTCTTGTGAAAATCGTCTAGCCAAACTGTCTCTTGCGGCATGGTCCTGGATAATTCTGCATCGCGGATCTCCTCCTCTGTATGGACATACGGTTCCAGATTTTTTTCCAAATAATAGGAAACAACTATTTGCGGAATAAATGGAATGGAGAAAATTTTGTGAGAATTTTTTTGTTTTGATAACGTGATTGACTATATATCGCTGAGCGTGGATCCCCTACTCCGTGTAGACGTATGCCTCTTGGTATCTTTCAGTTACAATAGGATAAATGTATTCGTGTAATAAATATTTATGACGATCTTTCATTGTTAATGACATGATTGAGTATAATTCTGAGCCTGGGAGACAATTTTGTAAGGATCATTTCTTTTTTTTAGGGAAAGTGGATCTTTTTTCTTTTAAAGACGTGATTGGCTTTATTTTTGGGGTGGGAAGACAATTTTGTGAGGAATTCTCTTTTAATTACGTGATTGACTATATTTCTGGCGTGCGAATTTTTTTTTTGTTAACATTCTTTTATTGATATTATTTTTACTGGAATAATCTGAGCCATTATAAATTGGTCCCTCTGGATGAACGGGCTTCTGTTTTCCAGATTTTAACGGCTTATAAGGGGGAATAATCCGAGCCATTATAATTCGCTCCCACCAAGTTAACGGCTCATAATTTTTAATTATCGTGAGATTTTCTAGGCAGTGCTGAATTTGTATAGATAGATATAGAATAGTAGATTACATTTGCATTCACTTCCTACTTGATTTGGGGACAGACTAATCAAATATTTGCCATGAAAGGCGGCCGATTCCATGTATGCATGTAACTGGCCCTTCAAGATAACGGATCCGGCTTGATTTAGGATTAAAAAGATTTAGGCGCATGCATGCTTTAATGCCGCATGGCCTATAAAACAAGGTGAATTTGCAGAAGAACACCAGCACCGGGTACGAGAGCACGCACAGAACGAAAATGGCGCGCGTAGCACTAGTGCTCACAATTTGTTTCTTGGCTTTCTACCCATCCCTCGCGCGGTCCTCCAATTCCAACCACACCGACTTCCTCTCCTGCCTCTCCACGAAAATCTCCAGCCAGCTCGTGCTCACGCCGAGCTCGCGCTCGTTCAAGCCGCTCCTGCTGTCGTCCATCAGGAACGCCAGGTTGGTGGCGCCAGCGTCGGCGAGCCCCCCGCTCTGCATCGTGACGCCCACCCAGGCGTCGCACGTCCAGGCCGTGGTGCGCTGCGGGCGCAGCCACCGTGTGCGCGTCCGCGTGCGCAGCGGCGGGCATGACAACGAGGGCCTCTCGTACCGGTCGGCGACCCCGAACGGCGAGGCGTTCGCGGTGATCGACCTTTCCAAGCTCAACGCCGTACGGGTGGACGCGCGCGCGGCCACCGCGTGGGTCGACTCTGGGACGACGCTCGGGGAGCTCTACTACCGCGTCGCAACGGCGGCGCCCGGGCTGGGCTTCCCGGCTGGTGTCTGCCCGACCGTCGGCGTGGGGGGCCTCATCAGCGGCGGAGGCATGGGTCTGATGATGCGCAAGAACGGCCTATCCGCTGACAACGTCCTCGACGCCACCATGGTCGACGCCGAAGGGAACCTCCTGGCGAACAAGAAGGCCATGGGGGATGACCTCTTCTGGGCTATCCGCGGCGGCGGCGGCGGGAACTTCGGCATCGTGCTGTCCTGGAAGCTGAGGCTTGTGCCGGTCCCACCGAAGGTGGCCTTCTTCAATGTCACCAAGACCATGGACCAGGGGGCGGTTGACGCGGTCACCAAATGGCAAACGATCGCGCCGGTGCTCCCCGAAGACCTAAGCGTACGTGTCGTCGTCCAGAAGCGTCAGGCGACCTTCCAGTCCCTGTACCTCGGCAACTGCAGCGCGGTGGTGGCGACGATGCGCAGCCGGTTCCCGGAGCTCGGCCTCACGCGCGGCGACTGCAAGGAGATGAGCTGGCTGCGGCACAAGGCGTACCTATACTTCGGCGACGCCAGCAACAACACGCCGTTGGAGGCGCTCCTTCTCAACCGCTCCATGACCATAGGCCCCTTTGTCAAGAATAAGTCCGACTACGTCAAGAAGGCCCTCACGAGGGACGCATGGGAGAAGATCTTCCTCTGGCCCGACGTCGGGGCGGTGGGGCAGCTCATCCTGGAGCCACACGGCGGAATGATGAGCCGCATCGCCGACGACTACACGCCGTTCCCGTACCGGAGCGGCGTGCTGTACAACATCCAGTACGTCGAGTTCTGGAACAACACAGGGGGGCACGGCATGCCGAAATGGCTCAGCGGCCTGTACGACTTCATGGCACCGCTGGTTAGCAAGAGCCCGAGGGGTGTGTATGTCAACTACCGGGACCTCAACATTGGCGTGAACAAGGTGGTCGGTGGTGTGACGAGCTATGAGACTGCCAAGGTGTGGGGTGAGAGGTATTTCGGTCTGGCAAACTTTAAGAGACTCGCCAAGATCAAGCGTAAGGTGGATGCCACCGACTACTTCCGGAATGAGCAGAGCGTGCCGCCACTTCTCTTGATCAGGGAATGAGCTTAACTAGGAAGCTAGTGTAACTGGCCAAGCAATATATTTGAAAACTGGTTGTTAAATTGTGCAAATCGCTCGCGTTTGACCATATTCTGACTTGCTAATAACTCAGATGGGCTAAAAGGTTATGAACACTAGATAATACCAGCGCATTGCTGTGGGAATCGATTGCAATATATTTCAGTGATTTGATTGTGTGAAGCTTTCATCATTGAACTAATAATATACTTCATCCGTTTCTAAACATAAGTCTTTTTAGAGATTTTATTATACACTACATACGGAGCAAAATGAGGGAATCTACAGTGTCTATACATCTGTATCTAGTTTGTAGTGAAATCTTTAAAAAAACGTATATTTAGGAACGGAGGGAGTATGAACTAAAGCTAAAAATAAATATTATATATTGTATTTGATTATTGTGTGAAATTTTTTTTTTCATGCATGTTGAGTGTACGTGATGACGTGCCATGTGTGGTGAGGTGAAAAGTGTGCATGAGATCAATTAATAATGAAAAACTTTTTCCGTGCATGTAGTGGTGGGTCCTTGATAAGGTGACATATGTGCATGTTGAGATAAATATGATAATGGGATCAACTTTTTATGTATATAGGATTCGTGAACATAAAATGATCAGTTTTTTTTGTGTGTGGGGTAGATGATCGGTTATTCAGTTTGCTACTTCTTCGCATGTGGTTTTCATATTTCTGAGTAAAGCTTTGGGTTATCCCATCAATGATGGAATTAGTAAGAATTGAGTATCACAACTCGGATTTTGGACCAGTTCTAAGTGTTTGTTGCGTGCATTGTATGGGGAACGAAGTTTTCACTACTTCTTCGCATGTTTGTTGCGTGCTCTGGCAAAGAGGTCAGTTGCATAGTTTTTTTTAGCTGGGCAAAGATATCGTTGTTGAGTTTTTTTTACATTGGGCAAATAAGTATTTGCTGAACTCTTTTATTTTTCTCACCCGGCAAATATTTGTTTTTTATTTTTAAATTTCCTTCTCCTTTTCCTTTGCCAACTGTCTTTTCATTGCACTCGGCAAACATTGTTTTACATTTTTAGCTCTTTTCTCTTGTTTTTTCTCGCTTGTACATTTTGCTTCCTTTTCCGTTTATGCTCTGTTATTTTCTATTATTTATTTATGCACATATGCGAAGCATCGAGAGTTTGCCGCATAATGTAGCAAGAGTGCTCCTATTTGCCGGGTAGGTCGGCTGATTTTTTTTGGAGGGATAGCATGTAGCCCGGTTTGTTGCGCTGTGTTGTGGTCCCCGGCTATATTAGCCCTCTAGCCCATCTTCTTTTTCTAGTCCAAGCCTAGCCAAGCGGGCACGTCTATACGACGCCTATTGCGGGCCGGCCCACTAGCCAGAGCACTCACCGCATGTAACTGGTTTTACATGTATATAAGTTCATCTTGTACTACAAAAAACTATGCAGATTCTTTTTTTTTAGAATCATCATCAAGCTTTATTAGTCATCCTACACCTGGGATTTCATCGGATATTACATGCAGAATACAGTCAAGCGGATTGCTAGGCCAAAAACTACAAAGTTCCTTACTAACTCCTTCTCTAGCTAACAAGTGAGCTCCTTGGTTCCCTGATCTTCTAACCCAGGAAGCTTTAAAACCTTCAAGAGTCCTTCCCAGCAGCTTGATTTCTTCAACAATCGGTCCAGCCACACTTAAGTTTTTTGCCTGGTCATTCAACATGGCCGCCACTCCCTTGCTGTCGACTTGAACGTGCACCCTGGTAGCTCCAGCATGGATCACCAGTTGCAACGCCTTGCGGCAAGCAAGTATCTCGGCCACCTCGGGATCAGACACATCCCGGAATACGTAGCAGGCGCCCCCTCTAAATGCTCCGACATGGTCTCGAAGAACCACTCCTCCACCTCCACGATCCCGCAGCTTAGACAAAGCTCCGTCTGAGTTTGCCTTGAGCCACCCTTGCTCCGGCGGACTCCATCTTACAGTCGGTGCTGCAGAGGAGCACCTCGGTTGCTTTGCATGAATGGCGGTCCATTCTATGATATGCTGATGAACATTCTTTGCAACCACCCTGGGATCCGCAATCTTTTTTCCATCCCTCGCTTCATTCCTTGCGAGCCAAAGACCATACGCAGCCTGAACCATTAACTCCCGCTCCTGGTCGCCGGCATCAGCAAACCATCCCAGCAGCCATGAGGCAAGCTCTCCATGGGGTCCATCAGACACCGGCAGGATCGCCACCGGAACCCCTTTCTCCGAACTTAAAACCTTCCAGAACATGGCCGAATGCGGACACGCCCGGAAGCGATGCAGGACTATTTCTTCTCTGCCGCAAACCATGCAAAAGATCCCTGGTTTGATTTTCCTCCTGTGTAACTCGGCACCAAAGGCCAATCCATTTTTTATAAGGCGCCACATGTGAATCTTTGCCTTCCCAGGAGCGTTGGTGTTCCAAAGCGCAAGCCAACTTTTGTGTCTATACACCGATGTCGAGGACTCCGGCCGCCCGGTTTTGGTCCTTTTTAGCGACATACATAGGTGTTATGCTGATCGGACTCTGAACTGCCCCGACTTAGTGAAATTCCACGCCAAATAGTCGCTGCTACTCAGGCCTCCAATAGCGATCTGCTTGATATCATGTGCGTCATCAGCTGAGAACATAGCATCCACCTTGGCATGATCCCAAGCAGAACCATCGGGACTAAGTAGGTCGCTGACATGTGTGATTCCATGGACAAAATGCTGCCCAAGAGGTTTTAAACTCCCCGCCCTCAGAATCCAATTTTCGTGGTGTATGTTAATGTTCGAACCATCACCTACACGCCAAACAACTCCCTCTCTTAGTAGTTCCCTCCCATGTATAATGCTCCTGAACGTGTACGACGCACCATTGGGACACGTGGCGTTCATGATTGTGCACTCCTTGAAGTACCTAGCCTTGAGCACACGCGCACACAAAGAGGATGGATATTGAAGGAGTCGCCACGCTTGCTTTGCCAGCAGAGCTTGATTAAAAGCTTCAAAATTTCTGAACCCCATCCCACCATCTCTCTTTGGCAAGCACATTTTATCCCAGGCTATCCAGTGCACCTTTCTTTCACCATCAGCCGCTCCCCACCAGAATTTTGAAGAGATTGAAGACAAGTTCCCGCACATCTTCTTTGTGAGTTGAAAACAGCTCATTGTGAAAGTTGGTGTTGATTGTAACCCTGATTTTATAAGTACTTCCCTTGCCTTCTTAGAGACAAACCTTGCCCCTTCCATCCCGACACTTTACCCTTTGAGCTTTCTCTGACATATTGGAAGGAACCATCTTTTGATCTTCCTACCACAGTTGGAAGCCCCAGATATCTCTCACTTAGTGCTTCAGAGTCAATGTCAATGGTTTGTTTCAGAGCACCCTTATCCTCCTCGTTACATCCTTTCCCAAAAAAGATAGCTGATTTTTGTAAATTTACCTTCTGTCCAGACACCACTTGGTATGCTTGCAGAATATCCTTCAGTGCCTGGAGATTACCTTGTGTTCCTTCCAAGAATACCACACTGTCATCAGCAAATAAAAGATGAGTAATATGGGGGCCAGTGCTCCCAAAGCTTACCCCATTTATCAGATTATCTCTTTGAGCCTGCTGAAGCAACGCTGAAAAACCTTCAACACAAAACAGGAACATGTATGGGGAAAGTGGATCGCCCTGCCGAAGCCCTCTCGACGGCAAGAAACTGCGTGAAAAACCACCATTCAGCTTGACATAGAACCGAGCACTCCTAACACATCTCATTATCATGCTGATCCATTCTTGTGCAAAGCCAAAACGCTCCAAAGTTTTCTCTAGAAACACCCACTCAACCCTATCATAGGCTTTCATCATATCAAGTTTTACTGCACATAGCGGCTTCTTCCTTTTCCGTCTCCTAATTGCATGCACACACTCATATGCCACGAGCACATTGTCAGTGATTAACCGTCCCGGTACAAATGCGCTTTGCTCCTCAGAGATGAGTACCGGAAGGATCAGCTTCAGTCTATTTGCTAAAACTTTTGCCGCTATTTTATATAGGACATTACAAAGGCTTATAGGGCGAAACTAAGACAGTAGCTCCGGTGAGTTAACTTTCGGGATCATCACAATTATTGTGTCATTCAAGCTATCCGGTGTTGCTGAACCTGCAAGAAAATCACGAACCGCTTTGCAGACATCCTCCCGTACCAATGGCCAGTGCCGCTGATAGAACATCGCCGGTAGCCCGTCCGGCCCCGGCGCCTTCGTCGACCCCATCTGAAATAGAGCAGTTCAATTTCAAGATCAGTAGCCGGCGCCGTGAGCTTCTCATTCATTGATGGCGATACTACCTCATGGAACAGATCTAGGATGCGGTCCGTTGCTTCTGTGCCTTCAGATTTAAAAAGTTGTTCATAGAACCCTGCTGCCATTTCTCGCATACCCTCATCGACTGTGCATCTTGCTCCGTTCTCCCCTCGCAAGGCTCTGACCGTATTCTTTCGCTTCCTATGTAGATTCACTATTCTCGCTGTCATCCCCTCCTCCTTCGTCCCCATATCTCGTTTTTTTAATTCCTTCGGGTTGCGTTATATCTGTAGCACCAAAATCATGCGGAAATCATTAGTTAGGGACTTAGGGATGGTAAATATGTTGACACATGTTGTAACCTTTGTAGCAAATCAGAATTATTAGCAGTTACAATTTGGTCAAACATGATTTGTTTTGTTTTGGGCAGCTACACTACTGTTTCAGGGGAAGTGGTGGCATGCTCTGCTCGCTCTGGAAGTAGTCGCCAGCGTCCACCTTGTGCTTGATCTCGGCGAGTCTCCTAAAGTTTTTCGGGCCGAAATAGCTCTCGCCCCACACCTTGGCACTTTCATAGCTTGTCACGCCATCGACCACCTTGTTCGTGCCAAGGTCAAGGTCCCGGTAGTTCACGTACGCACCCCTCGGGTTCTTGCTCACGAAAGGTGCCATGAAGTCGTACAGGCTCCCCACCCATTTCGGCGTAACGTCGCCTCCGGGCGCTGTGCCGTTCCAGAACTCCACGTACTGGATGTTGTAGAGGACGCTGCTCCGGTGCGGGAACGGGATGTCGTTGGCGGTAATGCGGCCCATTATTCCGCCGTGCGGCTCCAGGACGAGCTGCCCTGTGGCGGTACCATTGGGCCAGAGGAAGATCTTCTCCCACGTCTCCTTGGTGAGTGGTTTCTTGACGTAGTCGGACTTGTTCTTGACGAAGCGGCCCAGGGGCATGGACCGGTTGAGGAGGAGCGCCTCCAGAGGCTTGCTGTTGATGGCGTCGCCAAAGAATATGTACGCCGTGTACTGCAGCCAGCTCATCTCCTTGCAGTCGGCGATCGTCACCCTGAGCTCTGGGAACCGGCTCCCCATCGTCGTCACCACCGCACTGCTGTTGCCGAGGTACAGGGCCTGGAAGTTGGCCTCACCGTTTTGCACAACGACACGTATGCTGAGGTCGTCGGGGAGCGCCGGCGCGAGCGTTTGCCATTTGGTCACCGAGTCGACCGCGCCTTGTTCCATTGTCCTGGCAACTTTGACGAAGGTCACTGTCGGCGGGACCGGCACGAGCCTCACCTTCCACGACAGCACGATGCCAAAATTCCCGCCACCACCGCCGCGGATGGCCCAGAAGAGGTCGTCCCCCATGGCCTTCTTGTCCACCAGGAGGTTCCCTTGGGCATCGACCATGGTGGCGTCGAGCACATTGTCGGCGGAGAGACCGTACTTGCGCATCATGAGGCCCATGCCGCCTCCGCTGAAGTGGCCCCCTACGCCGATGGTCGGGCACACGCCAGCCGGGAAGCCCAGCCCAGGCGCAGCGGTGGCGACATGGTAGTAGAGCTCCCCAATCCCCGCCCCGGCGTCAACCCATGCGGTGGCCTCTTGTGGGTTGACGCGGACAGCGTGGAGCTCGGCGAGGTCGATCACCGCGAACGCCTCGCTGTCGGGGCGGCCCGACCGGTACGAGAGGCCCTCGCAGTCGTGCCCGCCGCTGCGCACGCGGACGCGCACGCCGTGGCGGCGCCCGCAGCGCACGGCGGCCTGGACATGTGATGCGTTGGTTGGAGTCACGATGCAGATCGGGGGGCTGGCTGTGGCCGGCGCCACGAACCTGGCGTTCCTGATGGACGACAGCAGGAGCGGCTTGAACGACGGCGAGCTCGGCGTCTGCACGAGCTGGCCGGGAACGTCCGTCGAGAGGCAGCGGAGGAAGTCATTGCCGCCGGAGGGCGACGCCAGGGAGGGGGCGGGCACGTAGAAGCCAAGGACGCAAATTGTGAGAACGAGAGAAATGCTTGCCATTTCGTTGGATCTGCCGCTCTTCGCGGTGCTTCCGTTTCTATTTCACCTCGTTATATAGGCATGCGTCGTCCTTATCTTGAAGGGCAGGTTCGTTACATGCATGCAAGTCTCTCCCCAAATCAAGTAGAAATTGATTGTGTCCAAAAGATAAGAACGTCTCCATTTAATTACCTAATTAACTGGAAATAAAAGTGAAATATTTATTTATTGGTCAAAGATAAGTTTGTTGACATGGCTCTAACTTAGGTCGGACCGCCACCCGCAAAGATAAGACGTCTCCAAATCAGGCTTTCATCATGGGTCGGACCGCCAACTAATCCATTCATTGGCGACAAAAACAAGAATATATATCACAAATTATGGATGCACATAGTATGGATCAAATGGATGCACATAGTATGGATGTAATCCATTGATAAGTCACAAATTGTTCCCTGTGAAAAAAAAACACACGAAGTGTTGATATCCCATTTCATTATGGGGCCTTTAAAACATATTTCTCTGATTTAAGCAAAGCCCCCCTCCCCCACCCGGCCGCTAATGAATCATCTCCTGTTCGCAGATGACTGTCTTTTTTTGTTCACATCAAATGAGAATGTTGCTGAGATAAAGACAGAACCCAGAAATACTGCAGGGCATCGGGACAACGTGTGAACCTTGCTAAGTCCAACATTTTTTCGGGCAAGGGCTGCCCTAATGGGAAGAGGACCATAATCAAGGGAATTCTAAGTGTGCCAAACGAGTCCTTGGGATTGCCGTCGGACATGGGGAGGTGGAAGAACCGGTCTTTCAAATATATCAAGCATAGGCTATGGGCCAAGGTGAGAAGCTGGATAGAAAAGTGTATGGCCTCAGCTGGAAGAGAGGTCTTGATCAAGTCCGTCGCTCAAGCTGTCCGGACATTCTCTATGTCCTTCCTTCTTATTACCAAGAGGTTTGTGTCGACAGATTGACACGATGCTAAGGATATTTTTCTGGGGAAGTAAAAATAGTGAAAGAAAGGTTGCATGGGTCTCTTCGGATAAAATGACAATGCCAAATTACCAATGGGGTTTAGGCTTCCGTGATATAGAATTGTTCAACCTGACCATGCTGGCCAAACAAGCGTACACAGGACCCTGACTCGCTCAGTGCAACAATGTTTGCCATTTTCGATGGATCTGCTACTCTTCGTATACATAAACACGCTGCTTTGTTTTCTAGTCTCGTTATATACCCATGTGTGTGTCATCTTTATCTTGAAGGGCCAGCTCATTACATGCATGGAAGTCTCTCCCCAAAACAAGTAGGAATTGATTGTGCCACAAATATTAGATGTCCCAATTTAATTACCTCCTTAACTGGAAATAAAAGTGAATTATTTATTTATTGGTCAAAGATAAATTTGTTGACACGGCTCTAACTTAGTAGTAGAATGTGTTAGAAAGGAAGGCTTTTAATGAATTTAATAGTCTCTTTGATATAAGATAAAATACTTCCATTTATGCCATATGAAATCACAGTTGTCATAATAACGTTTAAGGTTAACCAACATAGTCATCGGTGCGACATGGTAGTTTTCTGGAACAACAAACCAAATTTGTAGTAGCATTTTAGAATTTTTTATTTTTGTTGTATCATATAAACTTTCTAGAAAGTTATAGAAGGACGCAAGAGCTTCTTGCATTGTTCATATGTATGTCTTGTCGACCTAATTTTTTTTAGATGTTTGCATTTTGATGAATACAAATGCACGGTTTAATATAATCCATCGAAGTATTAAAGGCTCCAACATTATAATCTGAATTTATGTATTGTCGTGCTTATGATATTCTGTTTTATGAACAACCATTCAGGACAAGTTCAAAAAGATTGACGAGAACATTGCAATTGACATGTACAAAAATAAGATATTAGCCCATGTTAAAAAGCTTTGGATCAACTAGTGTGGAGACTTGCACCAAAATTTTGTGCAACACAAGATGACAGCTGGAGACTATGAAAAAGGTACCTAAACCTGTCGCCAAGGATATTTGGAAATGGCTTATCACGGAGCATTTTTTCAGCAAGGATTTTGTTTTGGTAAATTCTCATGTTTTTAATACAGTACAGACGCAAGCTCTTATACATACGCACATACACTCACTCTATGAACGCACACATGCACACCCTACCCCTATGAGCACCTTTGACAGACTGAGCGGTAAATTCTCATGTTCTTTCTTAATTTTCAACCATTTGCATGCTTGACAATTTAATCCTTTATAACTACAGAAAAAGCGCGAGAAGCACCCAAAACAGAGCCAACCTCAAAATACTTCATCAATCTAGTTGTGAACAGTTTAGACATATAATTTGGAGCCTCATACATTGTATGACTTTTCTTGTCGTTTTAATTTTCAATAATATAAGCCTAGTATGACGTGTCTTTAATAGTCGCTTGCCTCTATTGGAACAAGGAGGAAAGGAAAACACGGCACCAAGTATGGATAAACTATTTTCCGAGACACGCAAGAACGGTATAGCCTGTGCTAATTCTACAGCCTCCGTCAAATATGTAACATTTAATTTAAATTTAAGTGATAGTTCTCATGAAAGCCAGCATGATCACGTAAGTTGTTCTCGTCCATTGATTTTAAATGATTTTGTACTTTGTGCTTATTTATTTACATGGACATTCATTCATAAATTACTCAATGTTTTGTAAGACCAATGGTCCATCATAATATATAGAAGCACCAGGAGCCATACGTCTCCAACGTATCTATAATTTTTTATTGTTTCATGCTGTTATATTATCATTCTTGAATGTTTTATAATCATTTTCTAGCAACTTCATATCATTTTTTGGGGCTAAACTATTGACATAGTGCCTAGTGCTAATTGTTGTTTTTTTGCTTGTTTTTTACTACGTAAAAAATCAATATCAAACGAAATCTAAATGCCATGAAATTTTTTGGAGATTTTTTCTGCCCAGATGACACCCAAGGAGTCAAGAAAGCACATGAGGGGAGGCCCATGGGGCCCACGAGGCCCCAGGGCGCGCCAGAGGCCCCAGGCGTGCCCTAGTAGGTAGTGGAGCCCACGGTGATCATTTCCACCGACCTCCGACTATAAATACCATAATATTCCAGAAACCCTAAAGGAGTCGACGAAAAATTGTTTCAGCCACCGCAAGTTCCAGAGCCACAAGATCCAATCTAGAGCCATGGTATTTTGAAAAGTGATGTTGACTTTTTAGTATGCTTGAAGTATTATTGTTTTTATGTCAATATTAAACTTATTTTTGAATCATATGGATTGAATATTCATGTCACATAAAGAAAGATTACATGATAAAAATGTTAGGTAGCATTCCACATAAAAAATTATGTTTTTATCATTCCCTACTCGAGGACGAGCATGAACTAAGCTTGAGGATGCTTGATACGTCTCCAACGTATCTATAATTTTTGATTGTTTCATGTTTTATATTATCCATCTTGGATGTTTTATAGGCATTATTATGCTATTTTATACCATTTTTGGGACTAACCTATTAACCTAGTGCCCAGTGCCAGTTGCTGTTTTTTTTCTTGCTTTTGTCTTCTACCGAAAATAAATACCAAACGGAGTCCAAATGAAACGAAACTTTTGGACAAATTTTCTTGGACCACAAGACACCTAGGAAGGTTCGGGAGGAGGCCAGAAGAGCCACGTGTGAGCCACAAGCTCACCAGGCGCGCCCTAGGGGGGCGCCCTATTAGCTTGTGGGCCCCCCTGACAATTCCAACCCTAATCTTGCTCCATAAGTACCCAAATATTCCCCGTACACCAGAGGGGACACAAAAAAAATACTTTCGCCGCCGCAAGTTTCTGTCCTCATGAGATCCCATCTAGTGGCATTCGCCGGTACTCCGCCGGAGGAGAATTCGACTACGGAGGGCTTCTACATCAACCTTGCTGCCCTTCCGATGATGTGTGAGTAGTTTACCATAGACCTACGGTCATAGCTAGTAGCTAGATGACTTCTTCTCTCTCTTTGATCTTCAATACAATGTTTTCCTCGATGTTTTTGGAGATATATTCAATGTAATCTTCTTTTGCGGTGCATTTGTTGAGATTTGATGAATTGTGGGTTTATGATCAGATTATCTATGAATATTATTCGAGTCTTCTCTGAACTCTTTTATGCATGATTAAAATAGCCTTGTATTTCTCTCCAATCTATTGATTTGGTTCGGCAAACTAGATTGGTTTTTCTTGCACCAGGAGAGGTGCTTTGTAATGGATTCAATCTTGCGATGTCCACACCTAGTGACAGAAGGGATAGCAAGGCACGTATTTGTATTGTTGCAATTAATGATAAAATAGTGGGGTTTATTCACATTGATTGGGTCTATCCCTCTACCTCATGTCATCTTGCTTAAGGCGTTACTTCTTTCTTGTTAATTTAATACACTAGATGCATGCTGGAGAGCGGTCGATGTGTGGAGTAATAGTAGTAGATGCAGGCAGGAGTCGGTCTACTTGTCACGGACGTGATGCCTATATTCATGATCATTGCCTTGGATATCGTCATAATTATTCGCTTTTCTATCAATTGATCAACAATAGTTTGTTTACCCACCGTATGCGTTCTTTGAAGTGAAAACTATGGCCCGCGTTTCTATTTCTATCATATTATTTTCATATCTATAAAACCAAACACACAAAAATACCTTGCTGCAATTTATTTACCTTTATTTTATTTTGCATTTTTTATCTTTTATACCTATCTCCATCCGATCTCATCCTTGCAAATAACCGTGAAGGGATTGACAATTCCTTTATCGCGTTGGGTGCAAGTATTTGTTTGTTTGTGTAGGTGCAACTATTGGTGACTTGTGTGTTCCTTCTACTGGATCGATACCTTGGTTCTTAACTGAGATAAAAACTTATCTCTACTTTGCTGCATCATCCTTTACACTTCAAGGGAAAAACTAATGCAGGCTCAAGAAGTAGCATGGTGGGGAGCGCAACCAGGGTTTGTGGCCTCATCGTGGCTCCTCTTAGGTACTTTTTTATTCCAATATTTTTTTATATTATAAAATAAGCAATATGGTGTGTGAGTAAGTAAATAATTAACTATAATACATCCAATCTATATACTGAGCAGCTAACCTTCCATCACATGCAAGAGAACAATCAAAAACAACACCCATTATACAATGCATTGCAGATTCAGTATCTCAGAACTGATGAAACTATCAAAATTGAAAAAACAATGTTTGTTTGACTCAGTGGATATAGTGCGAAGAATATATACCAAGGTATGACCAATGTATTAGCAGATGGAGACACACTCACCACCAATTATAGCAACTTGACAGTTCATGTTGGGTACAGCATCCCGTGCAAGTGTCGTCGCCGAGCCGCTGAGGTCGCAGTACGCCGCACCACATGCCGTCTGCCGCACCATGTGATTCACATGCTCTTCTTTTGGAGTGAGGAAGAGACGAAGGGCAGCCTCCCACACATTGTGCCTGAGCCCCAGCCTCCTCGCAGCTCCCGATCCTGGAGCGGATCGAGTCGCCGCCAACTGCCAGCTCTCGCGCAACCTTCCTGCCGCCGAGCCGACGTTGGCTGATGACACACACCCGTCAGCCAAGGCGCCTCCATGTCCTCTTCCCTCTCTTTCTACCTCCTCTTCTTCCATATCTCTCTCCTACATGAATTGGTCCATGATGCTGCATCGAATTGAGCGTCACCGCCATCGCCCTTGGCCTGCAAGTCATCTTCGCGCCAGGACGAATGCGGGAGAGGAAGAGATAAGTGGCGCCGACCATGTGCTGGGAGGCAGAGTAGGGGAGAAAAGTGGACGCGAGGAGGTGGCCCAGTCGTGATGGAGAGAAGGAGGGGACATGGGGCTCGAGAGGCGATTAGTGACTCAAAGACGAGAACGTTTGGTTGCTAGGTTTCACCATGCGAACCCCACGCTCGCTGAGCCCACGGGCCAGAGCCGGTCCTGAGATTTCAGGGGCCCGGGGCAAAACTAAATCCCAAGGCCCTTAAGGAAATATAGTAGGAGTAGTTTTTTGTCTTACCGAAAATTGAATTTTTCTCATAGGTGTAGATGCACACATTGTCTAAATACATATTTTAAAATGTTAAAAAAATTCGAGAAAAAAATCATGTGTGGACATCCGGACATTATATGTTCATACACAAAGTTCTGGTGAAAAGGGACATTTTTTGTGCCTCGTGTAAAAAAAAGACAATCATTATAGCTATTCACAAGACATTTTTTAAATTTTTTTATACATGCCACAAAAAATGTTCTTTCTATTCGATTTTTTGTGCGCGAACATAGAATGTATGGATGTACACGCCAAACTATTGTCCGTATTTTTTTGACATTTCGAAATGTGTTTTCTATATTATTTTCTTAATAAGTGCATCTACAACTAATATAAGATCTTTTAGATAATTAATATAGTAAGCTAAATGGTCTTATATTTCTTTACCAACGAGTATGTCCTGTTAATAAGATTATCCAAATTTATTGGATTATAATCATCTACTCCCTCTGTTCCTAAATATTTGTCTTTCTAGAGATTTTAACAAATGACTACATAAGAAGCAAAATGAGTGAATCTACACTCTAAAATATGTCTACATACATCCGTATGTTGTAGTCCATTTAAAATTTCTAGAAAGACAAATATTTAGGAACGGAGGGAGTATAAAAAGAACCGGTACATCGTCAAGATTTACAAATAATTTAAATGCCCATGATCACTCACTTTGTTACGTACATCCCTCTTGTCTTATAGATTAATGTTATTTTATCGTCCATGGCTACTATTAGCATGCCGTCGAACATAAAATTAATAATCCCAGTGGTATCTATATGTATAAACAGTATCTAATAATTCAATTATCTGTGGCCAGTTGCAACAGTGAAGAGGCAATATGGATGATCATTTATAAATTTGATCAATCATCATGGTAAAATCTCATAGGGCATAAACTACATGTAGTATAAAAGAAGATCAGGGACATACTTTTTCTTCTCTGTATCTTGTACGCGATCTCGTATATCGGAGAGTCGGTGTGGTCGCATGAGCGGCAACGACGTGGTTATCTCCGGCAGTCCGGCATTCGTCCGATTCAGTCCTGCTCCAACTCTAGGCAGTGGCGCCATGCACGCACAGGAGATGAGTATCAATCGCTACGCAGCGGGCGATCATTTCTCTGGCTTCTTTTTTTTTTTTTTGAAAATCATGCAACGCTTTATTTATTCATCCCATCCAGGGATTTCGTTCGCGATTGTCTGGAGAATAGAGTCTGGGGGCACATGCAGCCACCCATTGCTTAACCTAGTAGAAACTGCATCCCTAACTAATATGTGGGCAGCTTTATTAGCATCCCGCCTAACCCACGCAATCTTCTAGCTCTCCCTTGAGGCCAGCAGGCGCTTGACCTCTTCGACGACGGGCCCTAGCGGTGAGAAGTCTTTCTGCGTGCCTTGGATTTTGCCAACGACCTCCTTACAGTCCATCTCGATGTGAAGCTTGTCAATGTTCATCTCTTCGGCGACTTGTACTGCCCGCTTGCACGCTAGGAGCTCAGCCATTACAGGGTCACTTCCCAGTGGAAGGACCTTGCTAAACCCACCAATGAAAGCACCTTCATGGTTTCGAAAAACCAGCCCGGCGCCACCACTGTCACCTCCCTTCGCGGTGGCTCCGTCGACGTTCACCTTCACCCATCCCTCCTCCGGGGGCTTCCATTTTTCCTTCACCGTCGGCGTGATATGCTTGGTCTTTCGGCCTTGTATCGCTGGCCACTCCCCCATTAGATGGTAAACTCGCCTTGCTATCATCTCCGCCTCCTCTATCCGCTGCCCTTCACGCGCATTGTTCCTCGCGAGCCATAGCGCATATGTACCCTGAACCATGACCGCTCGCTCGTCATCCGTGGCCTCGGCGAACCACGACATCAGCCATCTCGATAGTGCACTCTGGGAGCAAGCTGACTCCGGTGGGATCGCCACCGGTGCCCCCAATTCCGACTGCATTACCTTCCAAAACTTGGCAGAATGATAGCAACCTCAGAATCTATGATAGTTTGTTTCCTCCCGCCCACATGCCGTACAAAAGACACCCTGCTTGATCTTCATTTCTCTCGCTTCTAGCGTCTGTTCGGCAGCGTATGACCTGGTTGTACGCTAGTACTCCCATGGATTAAGGAAATCAGTAGCGACTGTCTTTCAATAATAACTACCTCTAATTACTCATACACAATAATTGTTTTGTTTCTCAATTGTACCCGGGTCCCGCAAGGAAGAATGGCCCAGACATCATCCGCTTAAACTGAAACCCATGGCGTGAGCTAAAACTGATGGCTAGATATTTAAAAGGCAGATGAAAAGGACGAAAATCTTTACACCGAGGCACAACGAGCGAACCAGATGCCAAGCTCGACGAAGATCAACCAGAACCAGAATAGCAGGTAGAGTAGCAAGGTTTATAGTACTACATTGTTTGCTGGTGTTGCTGCTTTCCTGCTACTGTCCACTGCTATAAGGGAAATACGATATGGCATCTATGAGGAAAGGGAAGCAAGACAATCTTCACTTGGTGGTATTGCTAGAGAGGGAAATACGAAAGTGACAAATTCTAGTATCCTATGATGTATATTCTATTTTGCACACACCATAAGGAGTTGAGGAGGTTGGTGATAATCCAGGACTTCAAAAGAGGCATGGAGGCAATGAGGCAACCAATAGGGCAGTATTTTGATCTCATCACACACATTCCATTACATTTCGTCTTTATTACATGCCATTTCATTAATTATTTAAATACGCTCCCCGTATCGATGTATTGCTGTTTTTAGAAATTGAAGTATCCCGTATCGTCGTATTGGTGCTTCAAATTATCACATACACACAGCCGCGCGTCGAACCTTCAAAAATTCATACAGCCCTCTACGTCGACGCGCCAGTCGCCGGCAGGCTGGGTGACTGCGGTCATGGCGGCCAGCTCGTTGCCTGGCATGGGGACACACAGGGATGCCCAGCTTGCCCGGAGTCCTTCAACTTTGCGGCATGAACTGTGATGCGCCCAACATGTTCGCCAGCACCGCGTGGTCTGCATCCTTCCCCAAGGACATGTCGGAAAAGCTATTGCCGCTGCCGTCAGTCTGCTAGCCGACCCGGCGTTCAGGAATGGCTGATGGTCCATGGCTACTCGGCCCGACGCCGATGGGATCACTCCGGTGATGTGCAAACGGGGTCCATTCACATGGTTGAGCCGAGGAACTATGAGCACTGTTGTTGCCGGAGTGGCGAGTTAGATCGCCGGAGAGAGAGAGAAGAACGAGCGAGGACGAACGGGAGACAGTAGTATATTTGCCTCGCCTGAACCTACGCGAGTCTTTCAGTTATTCCTTTGAAAAGTGTAGCTCGATTACAATGGATCTCAGCTAACAAACCTCCGGTCAGATTGCCCACGATTTGCGTGATGCCATGCCATCCCACGACTGCATCCGTGTGCCTTACTAACCGGAGGACTAAAACAAAGAAATGAGCAAATAAAAACAACCTGGACGTGCTACAAGCACTCCCGGTATACTAGCTACGTGCATGCAGATGTCACATCGGTCATGCACCATATTATTCCGAACAAGGAAACAACGATGAGTTTATCCAACATTTCACCCCAATAGACTCATCGCTCAAGCTCCACCTTGATCATCCGGATCATCTGACGAATCTCGACGAAGATCACTACGCTAACGCCTTTGTTAGCATCGTCGGCGAAGTTGCTCCTGTGTACGGACATGTCTAACCTCCACTTTGACGGTGTCTACAAAGTCCCTTTTGAAATGGAACTTGATGTCAATATGCTTTCTCCGGTCATGATGAACAGGATTCTTGCTCAGTGCAATGGCGGCTTGATTGTCGATCAGTAGTTTGAACTTGGCCGCTGGCTTGCCTAGCATATCTCCTATGAGCCGTGATAGCCACACCCCTTGGCATGCTGGTGCTGCTCCTGCGACGTACTCGGCCTCACAAGAAGAGAGAGCCACGATCTTTTGCTTTTGCGAGCACCAAGTCACTGGATTCTCACCGAGGAAGAAGATCTGCCCAGAAGTACTCTTGCGATCCCCGGTGTCACTTCCATGGTCGCTATCACTGTAACCAACAAGTGTTACTTCTCCATGGCCAGCCTTATAACAGCACCCATAGTCCATTGTTCCCTTTATGTATCTGAGAATTTGCTTGACAGCCACCCAATGGTGTGAGCTAGGCTTTTCCATGAACTGCTGGTGATCCCAACAGCGAATGCGATGTCGGGTCTAGTGTTCACAAGATAACGTAGGCTCCCAATCACACTCCGGTACAAAGTGGCATCGGCGGTTCTCCACCATCTTCTTTTTCAACTTCAGACGGTTCTCCATAGGTGTAGCACAAGCATTACATTCACTCATGCCAGCAGCCTCCAGAATCTTGGCGGCATAGCTTCGCTGATGCAACTTGATTTGGCCTTCTGATTGCGACACCTCGATCCCTAGATAGTAGCTTAGGAGTCCGAGGTCGCTCATGTTAAACAGCTGCTGCATTTGTTGCTTGAACATCACAATGGCAGAAACGTCCGTCCCGGTGATGATGAGGTCATCTACATAGACTCTAATCAAAAGGAATGAGGTTGCATCACCACGCCTATACACTGCATGCTCCAACGGGCTACATGTGAAGCCCAGCTCTGTCAGAGATCGGTCCAGCTTCGCATACCATGCCCGGGGGGGCTGATGAAGGCCATACAGTGCCTTGTGCAGCTTGAGCACTCGGTCCTCCTTGCCGACGGCCAAGTACCCAGGTGGCTGGGCAACATAAACCTCTTCGCCAAGCTCGCCATTTAGGAACGCGGACTTGACGTCCATGTGATGAACTTCCCAGCGGGAATGTGCCGCGAGCTAGCAACACACGCACTGTTTCCATCCGGGCAACTGGCGCAAAAACCTCATCAAAGTCCACCCCCTCTCGCTGAGCATAACCCTTGGCAACCAGGCGTGCTTTGTGCTTAACAATGTTTCCTGCTGGATCACGTTTCACCTTAAACACCCATTTCAAACCAATGGCTTTGTGCCCAGCCGGAAGTGTGCTTAGCTTCCCGGTATGGTTCTCATTGATGCAACGCATATCTTCATCCATGGCAGCCTTCCAGGACGTGTCGCCGAGAGCTGCGTCAACATTGCACGGCTCCTCGGCATTGAGAAGACAGCGCTCGTCAAACTCCCGAACAGCGGCATCCTCGGTCTCGTCGAGTATATACTCGAGACGCCGATAATGAATGGGCCCGGAGTCGACATCCCGTGCGTCGTCATGTGTTGGTGGTGTGGCCCAGCCCATGCTGTGGGCGGCGAGGGCGTAGCGAACACGCCCTCGGTTGTGGACGGCGGCGGTGTGGGTGACCGCGGACTCCTGTGGCTCGGCGACACGGGTGACCGCGGTGACCCAAGAGTTGGTGTAGAGGGTGACACCGTGCTACCGCTACCTGTGGACTCGAGGCGCTGCGGAGTCCAGCTCGTGCTCACCGGGCCGGTGGTATAAATCACTGTGAACGTTGCTGCCGCGGACGCCAAGGACGCGTCCGGCTCATCCCAGTTCCATGGCATGTTCTCTTCAAATAAAATGTCACGAGTTACCTGAAGTTTCTTCGCCACTGGATCGTAGACACGATAACATTTGGCACCCTCCTCATAGCCAATAAACACCATGGGAGTTGAGCGATTAGTGAGCTTGGTCACCCCTGGTTCGAGCTTCTTCATATGTACTGTGCAGCCGAATGTATGCAGGTGTTGCATGTTCGGCTTCCGGCCGTGCCATGCTTCATACGGCATGACACCATCAAGGCTGCGAGTCGGTGATCTGTTGAGAATGTACACAGCCGTCCTCACCGCCTCGCCCCAGAACACAGCGGGCATGCCGATGCTCTTCAGTAAACACCGCGCCATCTCGACGACAGTCTGATTACGCCGCTCGACCACGCCATATTGTTGTGGCGAATACGGCGCGGTAGTGTAGTGTTTGATGCCGTGCTCGCTGCAGTAATCCATGAAGTCGCCAGAGTTAAACTCGCCGCCCCGGTCGGACCGAAACGCATGCAGCCTGCATCTCCCTTCAGTTTCAGCCATATTCTGAATTTTCTTGAAAGAACTGAAGGCCTCGTCTTTGGATTTCAGCACAGCTAACCACATGTATCGACTGTAGTCATCAACAACAAGTAAAAATACTTGTTACCTCCAAGTGTTGGCGGGTTTATAGGACCACACAAATCTGTATGGACTAACTCCAGCCCCTGATCAGCTCGGTATGCAGCAACTTGAGGGAAAGGGGTGCGATGTTGTTTGCCCAAAGCACAACAGTCACAGAACTCGTCAACTCTGTCAATGAACGGCATTCCCTTCACCATGCCCTTGGATGACATAGCTCGCAGAGCTCTAAAGTGTAGGTGCCCCATCCGAGCATGCCAGCGCCGAGTTTCATCATCAGTTTTGGTCAAGAACAGGTTGGTGTAGCGATGGGCAGAACTGCAGTGTAGAGGCGGCTCACTGACCGTCGAGTACGAGCCATCAAGTGCCCTGTTGTGTCATGAATGGTCATCAGTCCCTCATGTATCTGAATCCTGCACCCCCCCCCCCCTCATCTAGCTGGCCAAGAGAGATTATATTGCTGCGAAGGCTCGGGATGTAGTAAACTTCAGACATTGCATGTTGGTTGCCGCTCTGACCCTTGAAGATGACTGAACCCCTCCCTTGGATTGTGACGTGTGACCCATCTCCAAACTTAACACTGCCCTGCACTGATTCGTCAAGAGTAATCTTGAACATAGCTCATCACCGGTCATGTGGCTAGTAGCCCTGTGTCGAAATACCACAGCCACGGAGGTGAGATCTCTGGATGCACCTTCTCTTCATTCAGATGGACCACCTGGGCACGACTATGCTGGTGGTGACACAGGTGGTGACCGCGCCATCATAAGCCCCTCATGGTGCTCGTCGCCTTCACGAACTAGATGTGCTTGACCCTGTTTCGCACGTTCCTCTTCTGCCTTGATCCTGGTATAGCACTCTTTCTTCCAATGACCTGGCTTATTGCAGTAGTGGCACTTGCCCTTTTTCTTGCCGCCCGAGCCGCCGCTGCCCGGCGCAGGTCTGCCACCGCCGCCGTGAGGTTTGGGCTTGCCCGACGACTTGTTCTTGCCGCCGCCTCCACCGGACGATGAGCCGCCCCCACCTAGCTGTCGCTCGGGGGCGAGCCACTCCTCACGTGTGAAGAGCAGGCGGCCGCCGGACTGCCCCGCATCGTCGAGATCATAATGATCTTCACATGCCGAGAAACGCCCGACGAGCTCCTCGATGGTCATCATCTTCAGATCGACGAGGCTCTCGATTGCCATCGCCATCTGACGATACTTCCGCGGCACCACGCGGAGGAACTTCTGGACCACCTTGTGCTCCGTCACGGGATCGCCATACAGCTCCAGGTCGGAGGCGAGGCCGGCAAGTCACAGCCCGAAGTCCTCGACGGACTCGCCGTCTTTGAAGCGCAGATCCTCGAACTCGCGGCGACGCACCTGCGCCTTGGCCTCGCGAGCCCGCTTTCGCTTCCCCATGCGCGAGCGCCTTGATTGTATCCCACGCCTTCTTCGCCGAGTCCTTCGCGGCCAGCACCCGCAGCATCTCCGGCGGCACGCCAGAGAGTATAATCTGCAGCGCGCGCCGGTCGTCGTTCTCATCGGCGCCGTCTTCGATCACCGCGGTCCAGACGCGGGCAATTTGCAGCTTGACCTGCATCACAAGTGCCCACTCCTGGTAATTGGTGCGGGTGAGCATCATCGACGCCCCTGACTCCTCTCGCACGACGCGCTCCACCACGCGCTACTCGCCGCTGCCGTCGCCTTGGATGAAGGCGTCCTTGGCGACGACTTGCCGCCGCCCTTGTTCTTCTTCTCCTCCTCGCTATCCGACATGATACGCCATGGATCAGACACCGACGGCCACCGGAGAGTGGATCGAACACCACGGCTCTGATGCCAATTGTTGTTGCCGGAGTGGCGAGTTAGATCGCCGGAGAGAGAGAGAAGAACGAGCGAGGGCGAACGGGAGACAGTAGTATATTTGCCTCGCCTGAACCTACGCGAGTCTTTCAGTTATTCCTTTGAAAAGTGTAGCTCGATTACAATGGATCTCAGCTAACAAACCTCCGGTCAGATTGCCCACGATTTGCGTGATGCCATGCCATCCCACGACTGCATCCGTGTGCCTTACTAACCGGAGGACTAAAACAAAGAAATGAGCAAATAAAAACAACCTGGACGTGCTACAAGCACTCCCGGTATACTAGCTACGTGCATGCAGATGTCACATCGGCCATGCACCATATTATTCCGAACAAGGAAACAGCGATGAGTTTATCCAACAAGCACTAGTAGGAAACAGGGTATTAGTTCCGGTTACAGAGGGTCTTTAGTCCCGGTTCTGGAAAGGAACTAATGCTCAAAACCTTTTATTCCGGTTGGCTTACGAACCAGGATCAAAGGAGGTCCACGTGGCCGTTCTGGGGCGCCCAGGCAGGAGGACCTTTAGTCCCGGTTTGTAAAGGCAGCCACGCGTCAACAGCTCGCAGGCGCTGGGTTTTTTATTGAAAGGGGGGTTTTGGAGGGTTAATTTAGGGGTTTCCTATTGTGTTAGCTAGCTAATAGAGAGAAGTGACCTCTTTTTCTCCGTGCTTGGTCAACGCTAGCTACTATACATATAGAAAGAACTCGATGCTAGCTAGTAAGAAAATGAAGGAACCATTAATTACACAACATCGTGATCATGAACATATATAGAGAGGGCGACCTCTCTTTCTCCATGCTTGGTCGAACAACAAGTTTTCGTATATCTATCCAACGCTACTACATATATACAATATAACATCCTGACATCATCAAGCGCAAACTCCCATTGGACTTCCGTATGGTATTCTCCCTTCTCATATATGATGTGGTCAAGGAAGAATCCCGATAATTCCTTTTGTAGTCCTCATATGTGATCATGTGGTAGGAGTTCATCCCGCATCTGCCAGATCTAATTTAAAGATGGGGTCAATACATATATATATATGAATGAAACTAAAAACAATTGACGGTAATAAAATAAAATTGTGAATATTATTGTTTAAGTACTTGAAATTATTTGTCAGACAAGCCCCGCTCAAAGGTCGAGTGGCGAATGAACTCGCAAACATTAGTATCCACATAAATTATTCCCGCGTTTCTGCCACAAGCACTTTACGAGAATAGACTTCAATCAAACTGATAATCAAGCATCATAAATTGTATTGATGAAACTAGAATCAATGAGAGATGCGCGAAACTAACTAGTACTACTTACTCTGGGTTTTGTAAATCTCAGCTCCTTTTGCACTCTGGGTTATGAGAATAAGGAAATGAACGAAAGTTGGCGATATGGTGCGATAATGATTAAACTTACCTCTGGAGCATTGCAGTCATGTTTGCATATTCCTGGGGATCTTTACGTCTCGAGTTTAAGACAATTACTACTCCCTCGTCAAGCTTAATGGATAGCAGAATAAAGTGAAACCTACGCGCGCATAACTCATCAATTACATTACGTAACCTCGTGTAAGTGAAACCGAATATGCATAAAACAGTAACATACACTTGAAGTTATAAAGAAATAGTATTTTTCCCTTTGTTATGATGTTGAAGGAACGATTCTAGCAAGTTTTCCTCAGTATCTGTGACTCTATTTTGTACCATAAATTCATTTACGGTATTTGGGCTAATGAACCCAATTTCATAGATTTGTCCTTTTTGCATTCGGCGATCTACAATCTGCATAATATAGTGAGGATAATTATATATACAACAATAAATGAGCTGAGCTAGAGACTTAGTTACAGAATTAATACTTACATACTGTAGCAAGTCATGAGTTGTTTGTCCCGGGCCTCTTGATTGAATAACTGAAATAACTCCACAAATTCAATAGGCATCAGGTCGACTCCAATGAAGTTGTGCTCATCTTTAATTCTCATTGAACAACATATAATTCTCTAGAGCATCTAATTAAACAATATATTGAAACTATGTAAAACAATTAAATACAATAACAAATGCGATCATAATCGCAACTAAGGTAACAATTGATCCAACGGCATAATGATACCAAGCCTCAGTATGAATGTCATATTTTCTAATCTTTCTAAATATTCAAGTGCATTGCATCCATCTTGATCTTGTGATCATCGACGACATCGGCAACATGCAACTCCAATTGCATCTTCTCCTCTTCAATTCTTTTCAATTTTTTCTTCAAGTAATTGTTTTTCTTTTTCAATTAAATTTAACCTCTCGACAAGAAGGCCGGTTGGAATTTTCGGTTCACATACCTCCTAGAGAAAAACATCTATGTCACGTTAGTCGGCATAAGTGTCATAAACACTAAATGAAACAAATAGTTATAAAAGATAATATACCACATTCGAATCATAGACAGGACGAGGGCCGACGGGGGCGGATACCAAAACCATTGCACTATATAATAACTAACAATAATAAAAATAAGAAAATTATACAAGTATCTATCTAAATCATAGAAGTAAGATTTTTTTCTTTTAGAAAGAAGATAAGAGCAAGAGGCTCAACACGGTGGTGCCGGCGACGAGATCGGCGCGGGCGATCGACAGCGGTGAGGACGGGGATGGGACAGGACGGACCGCCAAACCTAGACAAATCTTGGGGGAAAGGGGGCTTGGAGGTCGAGCTTGAAGAGGAGAAAGCTTAAGTGTGGCTCGGCCATTTCATCGAACACCTCATGTGCATAGGATGTGAGAGCTAGAGCAACACACACCTCTCCCACACGGCCGGTCAAAAAACTGAGCAGTGAGCAAGCGGGCAGGGGCAGGGGTATATATAGGCTTCTCTTTAGTCCAGGTTGGTGGCTAGAACCGGGACAGAAGACTGACCTTTGGTCCCGGTTTCAGCCACCAACCGGGACTAAAGGTGCTGGGCCAGGAGCGAGGCCCATTGGTTTCAGTTCGCATCTGGAACCGGGACCAAAAGTTTCAGACGAACCGGAACCGATGACCCCCGAGGCCCGGCCGGCGTCCTGGCCTCATGAACCGGGACTGATGCACCCTTTGGTCCTGGTTCGTAAGTGAACCGGGATTACTGCCTTTATTCTGGCCTCAACCAATGCCATGTTTTCTACTAGCGGAGCCATGACAGATCGTCCGCTTGCGACAAGCAATTGAACCAGGAACGTGTCGATCGGAACTCGGGTGCATCAGGAGGACAAGTGTCGGTAGATCCCCTCGGATATGCACGAGCGGAAGTTTGCATCCGGTGTCCACTTATTTTTTTTCTTGCGAATTAGTTAGGGACTTTACGTTGGCAGATGCTATAACCTTTTAGCTCATCAGAATTATTAGCAGTTATTCTCTCTATCAGGAAATACTTGTCGGAGAAAAAGATAAAAATGAATGTATATCTATTTAAAATTAAAATACATCTAAATATATTCATTTCTCCAACAAATATTTCTAGATGGAGGGAGTACAATTTTGTCAAACATGATTGTTTTGTTTTGCTCAACTACACTACTGGTTCAAGGGAAGTGGTGGGATGCTCTGCTCGCTCCGGAAGTAGTCGTCGGCGTCCACCTTGCGCTTTATCTTCGCTAGTCTCCTAAAGTTTTCCTGGCCGAAATACCTTTCGCCCCACACCTTGGCACTTTCATAGCTCGTCGCGCCGTCGACCACCTTGTTCGCACCAATGTCAAGGTCCCGGTAATTCACGTATGCGCCCCTCGGGTTCTTGCTCACGAACGGCGCCATGAAGTCGTACAGGCTCCCGACCCAGTCGGGCGTAACCTCGCCTCCGGTCCCTTCGCCGTTCCAGAACTCGACGTACTGGATGTTGTAGAGCACGCTGCTCCGGTGCGGGAACGGGGTGTCGTCGGCGGCGATGCGGCCCATTCTTCCGCCGTGCGGCTCCAGGACGAGCTGCCCCGTCGCGACACCGTCGGGCCAGAGGAAAATCTTCTCCAATGTCTCCTTGCTCAGGGGTTTCTTGACGTAGTCTGACTTGTTCTTGAAGAAGGGGCCTAGGGTCATGGACCGGTTGAGGAGGAGCTCCTCCAGCGGCTTGTTGTAGATGTCGTCGCGGAAGTATATGTATGCCGTGTACTGCAGCCAGCTCATCTCCTTGCAGTTGGCACGTGTCACCCCGAGCTCCGGGAATCGGCTCCCCATCGTCGCCACCGCCGTGCTGCTGTTGCCGAGGTACAGGGCCTGGAAGTTGGCCTGACGATTTTGCACAACGACACGTACGCTAAGGTCGTCGGGGAGCACCGGCGCGACCGTTTGCCATTTGGTCACGGCGTCGACTGCGCCCTGGTCCATGGTCTTGGTGACTCTGAAGAAGGTCACCGTCGGTGGAACCGGCACCAGCCTCGCCTTCCACGACAGCACGATGCCGAAATTACCGCCGCCGCCGCCGCGGATGGCCCAGAAGAGGTCGTCCCCCATGGCCTTCTTGTCCGCCAGGAGGTTCCCTTCGGCATCGACCATGGTGGCGTCCAACACGTTGTCGGCGGAGAGACCATGCTTGCGCATCATCAGGCCTATGCCGCCGCCGCTGAAGATGCCCCCCACGCCCACGGTCGGGCGTGGAGCTTGGCGAGGTCGATCACCGCGAACCCCTCGCTGTTGGGGCTGCCCGATCTGTACGAGAGGCCCTCACAATCGTGCCCGCCGCTGCGCACGCGGACGCGCACGCTGTGGCGGCGCCCGCAGCGCACGGCGGCCTGGACATGCGACGCGTTGGTGGGCGTCACGATGCAGAGCGGCGGCCTTGCCGTGGCCGGCGCCACGAACCTGGCGTTCCTGATGGACGACACCAGGAGCTGCTTGAACGACGGCGAGCTCGGCGTCTGCACGAGCTGGCTGGGGATGTTCGTCGAGAGGCACCGGAGAAAGTCGTCGTGGTTGGAGGGGGACGCCAGGGCGGGCACGAAGGAGGACAATAAGCAAACTGTGAGAACAAGTGCCATGCTTGCCATTTCGATGGATCTGCCGTGATTCTGTTCTATTTTACCTCGCTATATAGGCACGTGCAACTCTTATCTTGAAGTAGATATTGAATGCTTCATTACGTGCATGGAAATTTCTCCCAAATCTAGTAGACATTGATTGTGCCCCAAATATTATGACCACCAATTTAAATACCTCCCTAACAGGAACTAAGTTGAATTGTTAAATTGTTGACACAAGGCCCTACGCCTAGGACGATGTCTGGGCCAAGAGCCATAGTTAGTTGCTGTTTCCATTTGGTTCTTCTTTCTCGTTGTTGATACTGGCAAGACCCAGCCAGATGATGATGTCTGCTGGTTGGTAGTGAGAGGACTCTTAGTACCCGTAAAAAAAGGGCGCTGGTGAAAAAAAACAATCATTTGATTTAGTTTCTTGCTCTCCCTTAGCAGCGGGAAAGGAGTCTATCTATCTGCCTAGCTTTGGTAGATTTCCCCCAACGCAATCCACAGAAATTCCACGAATCCCTGAGGTGGATAAGTCCGACGACTCAGCAGCAGTGCGGAATTGAGTTTCTGGTCCGGTGGATCTGATCTATAGTTAGGGGGTAATACATACCAAAAGGTTCGAAGAAGGAAGGCCCCGTTAGAGTAGCATTCCTTCCATTCTGCCAACCAACCATATCTCTTATCCCTAGCTCGGCTCTTTTAGAACCAATTTCCATCTTTCCACTGACGAATGATCCGGGCTAGCCGGGCACATCACATCAAAGTTAGGTCATTTGTCAAAAACATGGCAAATAGCTCAGTTGGTTTGGTAAGGGAAAGGAAAATAAGCACACAAGCGAATAACCATCTAACCGCCAGTCTGAACTCCCAGGATCAGTCCATCAGTAAGAAAAAGCTTCCGTTTCCGTCATTCAGCAGTGGAATGGAATAGTTCGATGGTATTGATCGTCCAACCATTGATTGGAATGTCTATCGTGATAAACCGTGTAATTCTATAAGCTAAGCAACTGAGGCAACAAAGAACCTAACCGTCCTCTCTGATTGACTTCATCAGAAGATTCCTATGGTCTGGTTTACCTTTCTTCTTTCCTTGCAACCTTGGATCGATATGGTTCATTCCTGGGCTATGCTCTTTCAACGGTTGATGTAAGAGGGGACGGGCAAGGATGATCAGACTGCTTGGTTCGGTTCGTCAGAGGTATTAAAAAAACCTTCTTTTTGGTCTTTTCTTTCTTGCCGCCACTTTAACAGGTGCCGCTGCAATGAGAGCGTAAGTTGCGTAGTATACTACTGGTAGAGGACGCGTTAGAATGAAAGGTTTTAATAACTTTAATTATCGGTTTGGTACTCAGTACATTTCTTCCATTTTATGAGACATAAAATGATAGCTAAAAAGTTCACAACCGATCCAGCGAGGTTGTTGGTTCATGTCTTCACAGGTCGGACAGCCGACTTCATCGGTTCATTGACGAAGAAAACTGAAATGTAAGTGTTTTTAGACATTTCAATAAAGGACTATATATGGATGTATATAGACATATTTTAAGGTGTAGATTCATCCATTTTGCTTTTATGTAGTCCGTATTGGAATCTCTTAAAGAACTTATATTTAGGAACAGAGGAAGTAGCTAGTTGCAATGTGTGTTGCAACAGTCACATACATACTTTGCGGTTCAATACTAATCCTATCTGACATTTGCATTACACCCACCATATTCTATATTTTGACGGGATTTAATTTGATTCGAGTATGGGTAGGAAATGTAAGGAAATTTTTGATTTAATTGAGGTTTTGGTTAGATTTTATTTGATTTGGTATTTGCAGGTGAAGTAAATAAAGTTTTGATTTAGATGTGATTTTGAACAGATTTTATTTTATTTGCCTTAAGAGAGCTGAAAGGATCACTCGCTGAAGGGCTTACACTAATCGGGCCGGCCCATTCATGAACAAGCATAGTAAAAGGAAAAAAGTAAAGATAAATTGGAGGGTGCCAAGGAATCAAACACTGGTCTCCAGCTTTCGAGCAAGCCGGCATCTCAACATTAGACCAGCCTTTGGTTGGTGACATCGTAGTAGAATTAGGCAACTTAAGTCCAAATGAGTCGTGGTTTTCACTGTTTCTTCTCCATTTTTTGTTTGGTTTTTTTTCTTCTTCATTTTTTGTTTATTGTTTTGTTTTTTATTATGCTTGTTTTTGTTTTCACTCTACATTTTCTTAGATGTCAAAAACATTTTTTAATAAGTGATCAACATTTTTTTAGACAAGTTCAACATTTTCCAAACGCTTATTCAACATTTTTTAAATACTTGTTGACATTTTAATACTTACTTGACATTTTTTTATACATGTTCTAAATGTTTCAAATAGCCAGTCAACAATTTCCAAAACTTATTCAACATTTGCATGTACTTGTTCAACATTTTTAATACTAATACAACATTTCAAAATACATGTTCAACATATTTTCAAAAACTCATTCAACAATTGTCAAATACTTGTTCGACATTTAAATACTTATTCATCATTTTCAAAATACTTGTTGAATTATTTTTAAATTCTTGTTGAATATTTTTTAATAATTACTCAACATTTTTCAAATGTGTTTTTGAAGAGTGTTTCTTGTATGTAGGTAGAATATTTTAAAGTATAAAGAAAAATACAACAAAGCTAAAAAACAAGAACATAAAACAGACAAAGTAGGCCGTAGCCTTCCGCGTGGCTGGGCCGGCCCGTCGGGTCTCCTCCCGATGCAAGGCTTCCCCAGTTCCCCTGTGCTCGCTTAAAGCGAGAAATAGGGGTGCACGGTTATTTTGTCGTGTATGTAGAGGTTGTCCCGCTAAAGTCTGGTGCTTTTCACCCCTACCAGTAGGGCATTCTCCTCCCTTCAGCCCATCTTCCTTTCCTAGCCCGACCCCAGTCTGGAGCAGGATCATGTTGGTTCAAGTTCAATGTATCTCCTGACGTTATCAGGACTATAGTTTCTACTCAACAGATCTCAAATCTGTGAATGATGCTGCACATTATCTCGCAAAAAAAAGTGTGAATGATGTTGCCCATGATCTGAAAAAAAAACTTGTCGGTTTTGAATTCTACTAGTAAACGGGCACGTGCAACGCACGTCTTAAACGTTTATCAAGTGAATTCACATGGTATACTACTAAAATGTTTTTTTATAAAAAAATCAAATGGGTAGAAAATGTTGCCATACCACTCAAATTGTATTTTTAAAAGTGTAATGATACACAGCAAAAAATACATGTGTAGGTGTGGCGGACAAAATATCTCTTGTGAAGTACTCTAGAATTTAACATCCATAGACCACAAGATGACCTGCATAATTACAAAAGTAAAATAAAAATAACTATTAATCTTTACATTTTTTTAAAAATAATCATATGGTCATGACTAAAAAAATCCTTGTGATGTATTGTAATAACTCGTCGTGATAACAAAAATCAGACCCGGTCACACCCGTTTAAAAAAAAAAGTTCACAACGCTGCCCACTGGCTCCACCGCCCCTGCTAGGCATATCTGTCCGCCGTTTCCCATTCTCAACGTGCACACTCACTCCACCGCCCCCGCTACCCCTATCCACCTCGTCAGGCGGCCCTCGCTAAGCTCAACTGCGCCCGCACCGCGCCCTGTATCTGCCGCTGCGTCGCCGCCCTGCGCCGTGCCCAGCTGCACCTGCCGCCGCGTGCCAGCTGCATCTGCCGCCGGCGCCAAATCTCTGCTAGCGGGAGCGGAAGGATAGGAAGGAGAGAAGCCGCATGCACTGACTTTCTTCCCCATCGCCGGCGCTAGGTTTAGACGGCTCCTTCTCGTCGAATCCGACCGCGCCGTAGTCCCCAAGGAGGCGCTCGAGCTCTATTGGGCGACCCAGCGCAAGTAGGCGTCTGAGGCAGATGCGGAGGTGTCAGATTCGTCTCCACTGGATCGGCGGCTGCGCCACCAGCTGCAGCGGATCGGGCGCTTCTATTTCCCCGGCGAGCTGTCCGTCGGCCCGCGTAGGGGGGGGGGGGGGGGAGTCAAAGGAGCTGGTGTCGCGCTCATCCTCGCGTTTGCCCGATGTGAGAACTCCCGCTCCGCGCGCCGCCCGCAGCTGGTAAGCTCACGCGTTACCCTCCACAGCGCCGGGCACTGACTCAGTTGGTGTTTTGAGCTGATTGTTGTGTGAGCTATGATTTAGATAGTGTACGTATATAAAATCAAAAATCTCCATGCTGAGGTTGGTTTGACAGATGATTATACCGGCTAGTCCATTCAGTTTTGACATCAGTTCAGCTTGAAAACATGAATGTACATGAGACTTTGCAAACCGGACAGACTTTGCAAACAAGGCACAGCCAACTAAATTTCATTTTGGTCATGTATTTATGTATGTCTAGCAGCACACAAGACAAGTGTAACAACAACAACAGAACATCCTCTGCACACGAGCCTCGTCACCCTCACAAGAAATATTCAGCATAATGCAGAATCTAATAAGTTTTTCTCTTTTATAAGCGAAAGAACATTGAAGGGATGCTCCTGGAAGATGAGGTCAAGAAGGTGCGAGAAGAACGTTGATGGATGCTCACGGAAGATGAGGTCAAGAAGGTGGATACGCCCATTATGAATTGTACTTGCACAAACATACTTTGACAAGTATCTCATGTCAAGCTTTAGTTTTGTTATAAGATTTGGTTGCCCGTATGAATTTTCTTTCTGATATAGTCGTGCACTAATTTACTAAGAGTAGTCGTTGTGCCACTGAAATCTACAACTGCACTAATCTCTATCAGGAATGAAATTGGACTCCACAATTTCAGTGATGTTTCTAGATAAGAAATTTGGAACTAACAAGAGATAAACATGCACATAGCAATTAAAGTGATTTTGGTCCCGCCATCTTACATTTAAGCAGACTGCTAATTTGTGATGGCTTGCTACTGTAGGTTAACATGATGGATGAGTAGTCTGCTCGTGACGAAGACCCTTAACTATGATGTCATCTAGTCTCATTTGTTACATGCATATGCATACTCTATTCGTAATTGCGGGGACATTTCCTTTCTAAAGCGATTAATGGGCACATACAATAAACTCATAAGCGTTGAGTTAGGTGGTGTACCCATTTGTCTGCAGTGTGCTCTTAATACGCTCTTGCCTTGGCCATGTTGAAATGTCTAGGTCCTTCCACTTATCTGATTTTAGTTCGATGTGAACCGATGCAAATTTGAATACACTTTCCAGTCCTCCAGCTATCATGAATTAGTTGATGGTTGGCTTGTTTTGATTAGAACTTCCACCCACGCATGCAGACTGTATTTTGTAACCATGACGCCCTCAGTTGAGCGAGCTGTTATTTCGAATTAATTACAAGAAACTGGTCGAATCCATGATGCGATGCTAGAGTAATATGAAAGTACTGATTTATTACTTCACTGAAATATGCACTTAAAAACCCAAAATTTACTTCACTGAAATATGCACTTGAAAACCCAGAATCTGCTCATTCTAGTCAGAACATTGATTTGGATAGAGGCATGAAGCACACCATATAAACATTACTGTCCATTCTAAGTAAAAGAAGAAGAAGAGATGTATAGTATGTATTAAAATCTTGCCTGATGTTTCAGAGGATGGTGAAAGAGGTGCAGGGAGCCGACAGCCTGTCCGCAGTGAGGAGGTGATGGAGGAACAGCCACGCACTTGATGGGTGGGTACAGGGCGGCGACGGCGCCGACTGGGAAGGCGACGCTGCTTCCGGGCGGCGAGGTCGTCGTCCACCAAGGCGATGATGCTTCCGTGCGGCGAGGGGATCTACCACAGTGAGGAGGTTAACATGATGATGTGTAGTCTGCTCGTGACGAAGACTCTTAACTATGATGTCATCTAGTCTCATTTGGTACAGGGCAGCGAGGGTGCCGACCATGATGGCAGCGCTGCTGCTGGGCGGGGAGGTCGTCGTCCATCAAGGAGACGATGCTTCAGTGTGGCGAGGGGATCAACCTCAGTGAGGAGGTGATGGAGGAACAACCACGCACTTGATGGGTGGGTACAGGGCGGCGAGGGCGCCGACCAGGAAGGCGACGCTGCTGCCGGGCGGCGAGGTCATCTTCCACCAAGGCGGCGACGCTTCCGTGCGGCGAGGGGATCAACCTGGGGATCTGTTTCTATTTTTGTGGGATATACGTATCTTTTTTGTGTGTGGCCGGGATGCGTGATTGTAGGGGGTTTGGTCGAGCGCGTGTGGGGTCTTTATTTTCCTCCGCGGTGGAGTATGGTCAGCCAATTTAAATCGGTAAGTGCACACCAGAAACATATCATGTTACAAGGCTAGCCGTTGGATTGTGATTAGTGGGCCTGATCATGTGGTGGTATTGGGTCTGTGTACGTTTTGCGGGTGCGTTTAGTAAAGTTTTTGTTTGATTGTTTAAGAGAAGTGAAGATGAAGATGCGGCTACGTTATATCTGTAGCACCAAAATTGTGCAGAAATCATTAGTTACGGACTTTATGTTGACACATGTTATAACCTTTTTAGCTCATCAGAACTATTAGCAGTTACAATTTGGTCAAACACGATTGTTCGTTTTGCACAGCTATACTAGCTACTCGTTGAAGGGAAGTGGCGGCACGCTCTGCTCGCTCTGGAAGTAGTCGCTGGCGTCCACCTTGCGCTTGATCTCGGCGAGTCTCCTAAAGTTCTCCGGGCCGAAATAGCTCTCGCCCCACACCTTGGCACTATCATAGCTTATCACGCCGTCGACCACCTTGTTCGCATCGATGTCGAGGTCCCTGTAGTTCACGTATGCGCCCCTCGGGTTCTTGCTCACGTACGGCGTCATGAAGTTGTACAGGCTTCCGATCCAGTTAGGCGTAACGTTGCCCCTGACCTCTTTCCCGTTCCATAGCTCCACGTACTGGATGTTGTAGAGCACGCTGCTTCGGTGGGGGAACGGGATCTTGGCGGCGCCGATGCGGTCCATTATTCCACCGTGCGGCTCGAGGATGAGCTGGCCCGACGCCGCACCGTTGGGCCAGAGGAAGATCTTCTTCCAGGTCTCCTTGGTGAGGGCTTTCTTGACGTAGTCGGACTTGTTCTTGACAAAGGGGCCCAGGGTCGTGGACCGGTTGAGGAGGAGCGCTTCCAGCGGCTTGCTGTTGATGGCGTCGCCGAAGTATATGTACGCCGTGTACTGCAGCCAGCTCATCTCCTTGCAGTCGGCGCTCGTCACCCCGAGCTCCGGGAACCGGCTGCGCATCGTCGCCACCATCGTGCTGCAGTTGCCGAGGTACAGGGACTGGAAGTTGGCCTGGCTCTCTTGGATGACAACACGTACGCTAAGGTTGTCGGGGAGCGCCGGCGCGAGCGTTTGCCATTTGGTCACTGTGTCAACTGCGCCCTGTTCCATGGTCTTGGCGACTTTGAAGAAGGTCACCTTCGGTGGGACCGCCACAAGTCTAAGCTTCCACGACAGCACGATGCCGAAGTTCCCGCCGCCGCCGCCGCGGATGGCCCAAAAGAGGTCGTCCCCCATGGCCTTCTTGTTCGCCAGCAGGTTCCCGTTGGCGTCGACCATACTAGCATCAAGGACGTTGTCGGCCGAGAGTGCATACTTGCGCATCATGAGGCCTATGCCGCCGCCGCTGATGATGCCCCCCATGCCCACGGTCGGGCACACGCTAGCCGGGAAGCCCAGCCCTGGCGCGGCCGTGGCGATGCGGTAGTAGAGCTCTCCGACCGTCGCCCCGGTCTCGACCCACGCCGTGGCTTCTTGCGGGTTGACGTGGACGGCATGGAGCTTGGCGAGGTCGATCACCGCGAACGCCTCGCCGTTCGGGGTGGTCGATCGGTACGAGAGGCCCTCGTTGTCGTGCCCGCCGCTGCGCACGCGGACACGGACGCTGTGTCGTCGCCCGCAGCGCACGGCGGTCTGGACATGCGACGTGTTTGTGGGAGTCACGATGCACAGTGGAGGACTCGCCGTAGCCGGTGCCACCAGCCTGGCGTTCCTGATGGACGACACCAGGAGCGGCGTGAACGACGGCGAGCTTGGCGTTAGCACGAGCTGGCTGGGGATGTTCGTTGAGAGGCACCGGAGAAAGTCGTTGTTGTTGGAGGGCGACGCCACGGAAGGGGCGGGCACGAAGAAGCCCAAGAAGCAAACTGTGAGAACGAGCGCCATGCTTGCCATTTTGATGGATCTGCCTTTTTTCCTACACTGACATGGTGCTTCTGTTCTACTACTCTGTTTCACGTCGTTTATATAGCCATGGGTTGATTGTGCCCCAAATCAAATAGGAATTGATTGTACCCCAAAGATTAAGATCTCCGAATCAAGTATAGAATGAAAGGATTCAATAACTTTAATTATCTCTTTGGTACTCAATAAATTTCTTCCATTTTATGAGAAATACAACGATACTCCCACGTTCCTAAATATAAGTTTTTTAGATTCCATTATGAACTAGATACATGTTTATACACATATTTTAGAATGTACATCCACTCATTTTGCTTAGCATATAGTCCATAGTGAAATTTTAAAAGAACTTATATTTAGTAACAGAGTGAGTAGTTAAAAAAACTGACTACCAATGCGGCAAGGCTGTTAGTTCATGTTTTCACAGGTCGGACAAACGGCTCATCGGTTCATTGACGACGAAAACTGGAATACTTAAGCTAACTAACTAATTGCACGTGTCTTGAAATGGGCTTATACATATTTTGTGGTTCAATACTATTAGATCTGACATGTGCATTACGCACACCATATTCATGATTTTGATATGATCAGATTTTGATATGATCTAATTTTGATTCGAGTATGGGTAGCGAATGCAATGAAATTTTTGATTTAGTTGAGGTTTGGTAAGATTTGATGTAATTTAGTATTCGTAGGTGAAGGAAATAAAGTTTAGATTTGGATGTGATTTTGGGAAGATTTGATTTTATTTGATTGAGTTAATTCAGGAAGTGATTTTAGTTATTTTGGTAAGATTTGATATAATTTAGTATTTGTAGGTGAAGGAAATAAAGTTTAGATTTAATTTTATTTGATTGAGTTAATTCAGTAAGATTTGATTTTACACTCCTTATTTATGTTAGTTTTAATTTTGTGTGGCATCGATTGAGAGTACCAAAGATCAACAGAAAATCAAAGAGGGGGTCATCGGGAGGAAAAAACCGAGGGAGGAGGGGACGAGATGGGACTAACTCCCCTTTAATATCTCTACTTCTAATGGAGCAGTCGGTAGGACTGCGTCCACGGTTTTTTCGTCCCACCACTTTCGTCCGGTTTTTTGCGAACGGTTTTTTCTGTCCCCCTCCCACCACCACACTAGTTTATTTTTGTGTGACCTCTCACAGAATGAAAAAAATTGAACGGATCATTACTCTCCATACTAGCACAAGTTATTTAGTAATGTCTTTATGTGAAAAAATCAATCATGATCGATCTCTAAAGATCAAAATCTAAATTAATTAATCTTACCAAAAATCGATCAATCACATTAGTTAATTTTTCATACTGACAAAATTATGTTTTAAAAAATCAATCACGATCAATCTCTAAAGAACAAATCTAAATTGATTAATCTTAAAATAAATCGCTCAATCACATAAATTAATCTTTCCATACAGTCGAAATTACGTTTTTTCTACACGAAGGAAAAATCTCTACTCCGAGTATGTGGACGTGATGGCACATCGACGTCGTTTTTTTTTTGAAACCATTGACGTCGTTCGTTTTGTTAGTAGCCACGTTCGCCCCGTATCCCCCTCGTCCTGCTCCACGCCACCGGTTTTTTCTTTCCAGAAGATCGAAGATCGATACACCGTTTTTTTAATTTGTTGTGTCCTCCTGGTTCTCCCAGCTCCCTACGCCCCGCTATCTTCCTCCCGACACATATAGGGTTTCATCCGCTCACCCAATCTCCCGGTCCTCCGCCGCCGAAGCCTCGTGGGGATCTTTGACAGCCTGTGTGCGCTCCCATACAACACAATTCATGGAAGGGCTATACCTAGAAAGAAGGGAGGGGGAGAACCGGCCACGCGTTGCCACCGACCTGCTAGACGACGCGCATCGTCGCCTTGCCATCGAGCCGCCATAGCCGCTCCTCCCCATTGGCAGCATGGTGTAGCCAGGTCTACACAAGCCGCAACGGTGTGTTGTGTTCTGTTTCCTGGGCTGGCTCAGCGTCTGGCTGGGGCAGCAGTTGGGCGTGCTTGATTGTTGTTGTGCTCAAGGTGGATAGGTCATGCCGGGAGCCCTCCTCCATGCCTGCGGGCCTCCCCTCCCCCGAGTTCGCTGGCATGGGCGCGGCTTCCTACGATCTCACCTGTCACCGGAGCTCTCCTCCACTCCCGCTGCGCACTCAAACCATCATATTGAAATCCGCAAGAGCTACTACCTTGAATCACAATCTCTCTGTTATGGCGCTGCTAGAAGGAGGGCGCGAGAGGGCCGGCCGGGGGCCTTTTGCCCACGGCCGGGCAAGAGGGAAGAGATTTTCTTTTTAATTCTTGCTTGATTAGATTGATACATCTCCTCTGTTTATATAGAGAGGTTTACTTGACTCCCAATCAAGGCTTATTTGACCCCTAAGCAAGCGACCCTTATCTTTAATTAACCCTAAGACTAACGGGCTATACCGCCAGCCCAGGCCATTAGGCCCATTACATACTCTAACACTACACCCCACCTGGACATGCAGCTTGTCCTCGAGCTGCAGCCTAACCAACTTATAACCATGACTCGACGCAACACAAACCTAACACCTAAAAACAAGCTTTTTACATCTCGACTTGTTTTATTACTCTTAACCTGAAATGGACTAGGACAATTTATTTTGGACCCCTTAACAAAAAGTGGACACCATCCGCATGTCGGATGTGCACGTGTACAACCACCTGGATCCCATGGACACCACCTGGATCCCATGGACACCACCTGGACAAAAGGAGTGCATGTGTATGGCTGTTGGGGACATAAGAGACTCTTTGTTATTTGGTTGCAGGGTTGTTTGAGAGAGACCATCTTCATCCTACGCCTCCCACGGATTGATAAACCTTAGGTCATCCACTTGAGGGAAATTTGCTACTGTCCTACAAACCTCTGCACTTGGAGGCCCAACAACGTCTACAAGAAGAAGGTTGCGTAGTAGACATCAAGCTCTTTTCTGGCGCCGTTGCCGGGGAGGCTAGGTAAGCGGCACTCACACCCTGTCAACTAAGCTCTTTTCTGGCGCCGTTGACGGGGAGGTTAGTGCTTGAAGGTATACCTTTAGATCTTGCAACCGAATCTTTTTGTTTCTTGTTTTATCATTAGTTTACTTTATAAAAGAAAATTACAAAAAAAATTGGAATTGAGTTTACCTCATACGCTTCATCTTTTTAATATCTTTCGTGAGTATGATGGAAAGGAAAATTGTGCTCAAGTGCTAGAAGAAGAATGCATTAGAATGTTTGGCACTAAATATTTGAATGATGAGCATGATTGCAATGTTGTTAGTATGAATTCCTTGAATATCCATGATGCTAATGATATGCAAAGCCACAAGCTTGGGGATGCTATGTTTGATAAGGATGATATTTTTTGTCCCCCAAGTTTTGATGAGCAAATTTACTACGATGAAAGCATGCCTCCTATTTATGATGATTATTGTGATGACACGTATGCTATAAAGAATAATGATAACCATAAAACTTGTCATCTTGATCTTAATTTTCAATCACATGATAGTTATGTTGTTGAGTTTGCTCCCACTATTATTCATGAGAAGAATTTTGCTTATGTGGAGAGTAGTAAAAATTCTATACTCATAGATCATGGAAAGAATGCTTTATGTTCTGGTTATATTGTTGAATTCATTTATGATGCTACTGAAAATTATTATGAGGGAGGAACATATGCTTGTAGGAATTGCAATAAAATCAAGTTTCCTCTCTATGTGCTTAAAATCTTGAAGTTATGCTTGTTTTACCTTCCTATGCAAGTTGATTCTTGTTCTTATAAGTTGTTTTCTCACAAAATACATATGCATAGGAAGTGGGTTAGACTGAAATGTGCTAGTCATATTCTTCATGATGCTCTCTTTATGTTTCAATTCTTATCTTTTATGTGAGCATCATTGAAATCATCATGCCTACATAGGGGCGTTAAACGATAGCGCTTGTTGGGAGGCAACCCAAATTTATTTTAGTTTCTTGCTTTTTGGTTCTGTTTAGTAATAAATAATCCATCTAGCTTCTGTTTAGATGCGGTTTTATGTTTTAATTAGTGTTTGTGCCAAGTAGAACCTTTGGGAAGACTTGAGTGAAGTCTTTATGATCATGCTGTAAAAAAACAGAAACTTTAGCGCTCACGAGATTAGCTTCAACTTTTTTACTGGAGAGTGATATTTAGTTGATTCTTTTTGCATATGATTACTACACAAATTCCTCAGGTCCTCCAATTTATTTTAGAATTTTTGGAGTTCCAGAAGTTTGCGTTAGTTACAGATTACTACAGACTGTTCTGTTTCTGACAGATTCTGTTTTCATTGTGTTGTTTTCTTATTTTGATGAATCTATGGCTAGTAAAATAGTTTATAAACCATAGAGAAGTTGGAATACAGTAGGTTTAACACCAATATAAATAAACAATGAGTTCATTACATTACCATGAAGTGGTATTTCGTTTTCTTTCGCTAACGGAGCTCACGAGATTTCTGTTAAGTTTTATGTTGTGAAGTTTTCAAGTTTCGGGGTAAAGATTCGATGGACTATGGAATAAGGAGTGGCAAGAGCCTAAGCTTGGGGATGCCCAAGGCACCCCAAGGTAATATTCAAGGATAACCAAGAGCCTAAGCTTGGGGATGCCCCGGGTGGCATCCCCTCTTTCGTCTTCGTTCATCGGTAACTTTACTTGGAGCTATATTTTTATTCACCACATGATATGTGTTTTGCTTGGAGCGTCATTTTATTTTGTTAGTATTTGCTTTCTGTTACTTAGAATAATGTTTAGCATCTCTATTTTCAATAAAAATGTCAAGGATAGCTTTTGCCATGCTTATTTTGCAAGTATGCATGTTGCTGTTTGAAAACAGAAAGTTTACCGCTGTTGCAAAAATTCTCTAGAAAAGTCAGAATGTGATAAAATGTTGAAACCTTTTGCATAATAAGCTCTGATAAATTTACTACAGTGGGAATTTCATTTCATAATTTTTGGGGCTAGGGAAGTATGGATCTTGCTGCACTATTTACAGACTGTCCTGTTTAGGCAGATTGCTGTTATGTTTGCATTGTTTGCATATGTTTTCTTGTTTAATGATTCAATTTGAGGATAGGACTATTAAATATGCAGAGGCATTTAGTATGCAATGTTGAATAATAATTTAAGTGATTTACTACAGTATAGTATGATAAGGTTTTTGCATTGGTTTATACTAACTTATCTCACAAGTTCTTGTTGAGTTTGGTGTGGATGAAGCTTTCGAGATTTAGTAAACCATGATATGAGAGGAATTAAGGAGACACAAAAGCTCACCCCAAGATATTATTTAAATAAGTTTCAAGCATCTAAGCTTGGGGATGCCCCCGTTGGCATCCCACCTTTCTTCTTCAACAACTATCGGTTAGTATCGGTTGAACCTAAGTTTTTGCTTCTTCACATGAGTTGTGCTATCCTTGCAATGTAGTTTTATTTAGCTTTGCTTGATGTTTGAATAAAATACCAAGATCTGAAATTCTTAAATGGGAGAGTCTTTACATAGTTGTATAATTATTCGACTACTCATTGATCTTCACTCATATCTTTTGGAGTAGTTTATCATTTGCTCTAGTGCTTCACTTATATCTTTTAGAGAACAATGGTGGTTTTATTTTGAAGAAATAGATGAACTCTCGTGCTTCACTCAGATTATTTTGAGAGTCTTAAATAGCATGGCAATTTGCTTAAATAATCCTAATATGCTAGGCATACAAGATTTTTAAGAATTCTTATGAGTGTGTTGAAAGCTAAGAAAAGTTTGATGCTTGATGATTGTTTTGAGATATGGAGGTAGTGATATTAAAGTTGTGCTAGTTGAGTAGTTGTGAATTTGAGAGATACTTGTGTTGAAGTTTGTGATTCTCGTAGCATGCACGTATGGTGAACCGTTATGTGATGAAGTCGGAGCATAATTTATTTATTGGTTGTCTTCCTTATGAGTGGCTGTCGGGGAATGACGATGGTCTTTTCCTACCAATCTATCCCCTAGGAGCATACGCGTAATACTTTGCTTTGATAACTTGTAGATTTTTGCAATAAGTATATGAGTTCTTCATGACTAATGTTGAGTCCATGGATTATACGCACTCTCACCCTTCCACCATTGCTAGCCTCTCTAATACCGCGTACCTTGTTGGAAATATGCCCTAGAGGCAATAATAAATTAGTTATTATTATATTTCCTTGTTCATGATAAATCGTTTATTATCCATGCTATAATTGTATTGATGGGAAACTCAGATACATGTGTGGATACATAAACAACACCATGTCCCTAGTAAGCCTCTAGTTGAGTAGCTCGTTGATCAACAGATGGTTACGGTTTCCTGACCATGGACATTGGATGTCGTTGATAACGGGATCACATCATTTGGAGAATGATGTGATGGACAAGACCCAATCCTAAGCCTAGCACAAAGATCGTAGTTTGTATGCTAAAGCTTTTCTAATGTCAAGTATCATTTCCTTAGACCATGAGATTGTGCAACTCCCGGATACCGTAGGAATGCTTTGGGTGTACCAAAGCGTCACAACGTGAATCGGGTGGCTATAAAGGTGCATTACAGGTATCTCCGGAAGTGTCTGTTGGGTTGGCACGAATCGAGACTGGGATTTGTCACTCCGTGTAAACGGAGAGGTATCTCTGGGCCCACTCGGTAGGACATCATCATAATGTGCACAATGCGATCAAAGAGTTGCTTGCGGGATGATGTGTTACGCAACGAGTAAAGAGACTTGTCGTAACGAGATTGAACAAGGTATCGGTATACCGACGATCGAATCTCGGGCAAGTACAATACCGTTAGACAAAGGGAATTGTATACGGGATCGATTGAGTCCTTGACATCGTGGTTCATCCGATGAGATCATCGTGGAACATGTGGGAGCCAACATGGGTATCCAGATCCCGCTGTTGGTTATTGACCGGAGAACGTCTCGGTCATGTCTGCATGGTTCCCGAACCCGTAGGGTCTACACACTTAAGGTTCGATGACGCTAGGGTTATAAAGGAAGTTTATATGTGGTTACCGAATGTTGTTCGGAGTCCTGGATGAGATCCCGGACGTCACGAGGAGTTCCAGAATGGTCCAGAGGTAAAGATTTATATATGGGAAGTCCTGTTTTGGTCACCGGAAAAGTTTCGGGTTTAATCGGTAACGTACCGGGACCACCGGACCGTCCCGGGGGTCCACCAAGTGGGGCCACCGGCCCCGGAGGGCTGCATGGGCCAAGTGTGGGAGGGGGCCAGCCCCAGTGGGCTGGTGCGCCCCCCCACAAGGGCCCAAGGCGCCTGGGGTTTGGGGAGGGGGCGCCCCACCTAGCTTGGGGGGCAAGTTTCCCCCTCTCCCCCCTTGGCCGCCACCCATAGATGGGATTGGGGCTGCCGCGCACCCTTGGGGTGGAAACCCCAGAGGGGCGCACCTCCCTCTCCCTATATATAGTTGAGGTCTTGAGGGCTGCCAACACATGAGTTTTCACCTCTCCATGGCGCAGCCCTGCCTCTCTCCCTCCTCCTCTCCTTGGTGCTTGGGCGAAGCCTGCAGGATTGCCACGCCTCCACCACCACCACGCCTGCGTTGTGCTACTGTTGGACGGAGTCTTCCTCAACCTCTCCCTCTCTCCTTGCTGGATCAAGGCGTGGGAGACGTCACCGGGCTGTACATGTGTTGAACGCGGAGGTGCCGTCCGTTCGGCACTAGGATCTCCGGTGATTTGGATCACGACGAGTACGACTCCTTCAACCCCGTTCTCTTGAACGCTTCCGCTTAGAGATCTACAAGGGTATGTAGATGCACTCCCCTTCCCCTCGTTGCTGGTTTCTCCATAGATAGATCTTGGTGACACGTAGGAAAATTTTGAATTTCTGCTACGTTCCCCAACATACCTTTCGCCGGTATCATACACCCACCATATACCTTCCTCAAAACAGCCACCATACCTACCTATTATGCCATTTCCATAGCCACTCTGACATATATTGCCTTGCAACTTTCCACCGTTCCGTTTATTATGACACGCTCCATCATTGTCATATTGGTTAGCACGATCATGTAGTTGACATCGTATTTGTGGCAAAGCCACCATTCATAATTCTTTCATACATGTCACTCATGAATCATTGCATATCCCGGTACACCGCCGGAGGCATACACATAGAGTCCTATTTTGTTCTAAGTATCGAGTTGTAATTGTTGAGTTGTAAGTAAATAAAAGTGTGATGATCATCATTTTTAGAGCATTGTCCCAAGTGAGGAAAGGATGATGGAGAGTATGATTCCCCCACAAGTCGGGATGCGACTCCGGACAAAAAATAAATAAATAAATAGAAAAAAAGGAAAAAAGGCCATAAAAAAGAGAAAGGCCCAAATAAAAAATAAATAAAAAAATGAGAGAAAAAGAGAAAAGGGACAATGTTACTATCCTTTTACCACACTTGTGCTTCAAAGTAGCACCATGATCTTCATGATAGAGAGTCTCTCATTTTGTCACCTTCATATACTAGTGGGAATTTTTCATTATAGAACTTGGCTTGTATATTCCAATGATGGGCTTCCTCAAATTGCCCTAGGTCTTCGTGAGCAAGCGAGTTGGATGATGCACACCCACTTAGTTTCTTTTGTTGAGCTTTCATATACTTATAGCTCTAGGGCATCCGTTGCACGGCAATCCCTACTTACTCACATTGATATCTATTGATGGGCATCTCCATAGCCCGTTGATACGCCTAGTTGATGTGAGACTATCTTCCCCTCTTTTTGTCTTCTCCACAACCACCATTCTATTCCACCTATAGTGCTATGTCCATGGCTCACGCTCATGTATTGCGTGAAGATTGAAAAGATTTGAGAACATCAAAAGTATGAAACAATTGCTTGGCTTGTCATCGGGGTTGTGCATGATTTAAATACTTTGTGTGGTGAAGATAGAGCATAGCCAGACTATATGATTTTGTAGGGATAACTTTCTTTGGCCATGTTATTTTGAGAAGACATAATTGCTTAGTTAGTATGCTTGAAGTATTATTATTTTTATGTCAATATTAAACTTTTGTCTTGAATATTTCGAATCTGAATATTCATACCACAATTAAGAAGAATTACATTGAAATTATGCCCAGTAGCACTCCGCATCAAAAATTATCTTTTTATCATTTACCTACTCGAGGACGAGCAGGAATTAAGCTTGGGGATGCCTGATACGTCTCCAACGTATCTATAATTTTTGATTGATCCATGCTATATTATCTACTGTTTTGGACAATATTGGGCTTTATTATCCACTTTTATATTATTTTTGGGACTAACCTATTAACCGGAGGCCCAGCCCAGAATTGCTGTTTTTTTGCCTATTTCGGTGTTTCGAAGAAAAGGAATATCAAACAGAGTCCAATTGACCTGAAACTCCACAGAACTTATTTTTGGACCAGAAGAAGCCCACGGAGTACCGGGAGTGCACCAGTGGAGTCCCGGGCTGCCCACGAGGGTGGGGGCGCTCCCACCCCCCTAGGGCGCGCCCCCTGCCTCGTGGACAGCCTGGAGGTCCACCGACGTACTTCTTTCACCCATATATACCCACGTGCCCTAAAACTTCCGAAGATGAGAATTGACCGGGAGTTCCGCCGCCGCAAGCCTTTGTAGCCACCAAAAACCAATCGGGACCCTGTTCCGGCACCCTGCCGGAGGGGGGAACCCTCACCGGTGGCCATCTTCATCATCCCGGCGCTCTCCATGATGAGCAGGGAGTAGTTCACCCTCGGGGCTGAGGGTATGTACCAGTAGCTATGTGTTTGATCTCTCTCTCTCTCTCTCTCTCTCTCTCTCTCTCTCTCTCTCTCGTGTTCTTGATTTGGCACGATATTGATGTATCGCGAGCTTTGCTATTATAGTTGGATCTTATATATGTTGCTTCTCCCCCTCTACTCTCTTGTAATGGATTGAGTTTCCCCTTTGAAGTTATCTTATCGGATTGAGTCTTTAAAGATTTGAGAACACTTGATGTATGTCTTGCCGTGCGTATCTGTGATGACAATGGGATATCACGTGATTCACTTGATGTATGTTTTGGTGATCAACTTGCGGCTTCCGCCCATGAACCTATGCATAGGGGTTGGCACACGTTTTTGTCATGATTCTCAGGTAGAAACTTTGGGGCACTCTTTGAGGTTCTATGTGTTGGTTGAATAGATGAATCTGAGATTGTGTGATGCATATCGTATAATCATACCTATGGATACTTGAGGTGACATTGGAGTATCTAGGTGGCATTAGGGTTTTGGTTGATTTGTGGCTTAAGGTGTTATTCTAGTACGAACTCTAGGGCTGTTTGTGACACTTATAGGAATAGCCCAACAGATTGATTGGAAAGAATAACTTTGAGGTGGTTTCTTACCCTACCATAATCTCTTCGTTTGTTCTCCGCTATTAGTGACTTTGGAGTGACTCTTTGTTGCATGTTGAGGGATAGTTACACTATTAGAAAAGGGGGCAATGGTCCAGGCCGGGTCAGCCCATTAGTCCCGGTTCAGTCCAGAACTGGGACCCATGGGGGCATTGGACCCGGTTCGTGAGCCCCGGGGGTCGGCCGGGCCATGTGGGCCATTGGTCCCAGTTCGTCTGGACCTTTTGGTGCCGGTTGGTGGGACGAACCGGGACCAACGGGCCTCGCTCCTGGCCCACCACCATTGGTCCCGGTTGGTGGCTTGAACCGGGACCAAAGGCTTCCCTTTAGTCCCGGTTCATGCCACAAACCGGGACCAATGAATTGCATATATATACCCCTCGCCCGCGAGCAAAGAACTTCACTGCTCTGTTTTTCTGCCCGGCCGTTGGAGAGCTTTGTGGTGCTCTAGCTCACCTCCTATGCACATGAGGTGTTCGATGGAATGCCCGAGCCACACTACTTAACTTTTTCCTCTCCAAGCTCGACCTCCAAACTCCATTTTCCTCAATATTTGTCTAGGTTTAGCGGCCTGTCACGTCCCGTCTCCGTCTTCACCGCCGTCGATCGCCTGCCCGATCTCATCGCCGGCACCACCGTGGTGAGCCTCTTGTTCTTATGTTCTTTCTGAAAGGAAAACATTCTTACTTGTATGTTTAGATAGATACTTGTATTATTTTCTTACTTTTATTATTGCATCTTATATAGTGAAATGGTTTTGGTATCCGCCCCCGCCGGCCCTCGTCCTGTCTATGATTCGGATGTGGTATATATTATCTTTTCATAACTATTGGTTCATTTATTGTTTATGAAAATTATGCCACCAACGTGCCATAGATTTTATTTATCTAGGAGGTTGTTGAACCGAAATTCCAACCGACCCTATTGTCGAGAGGTTAAATTTAGTTGAAGAAGAAAACAATTTCTTGAAGGAAAAATAAAAAACTTGAGGAGGAGAAGATGATATTGGAGTTGCATGTTGCGGATGTCGTCGATGATCACAAGATCAAGATGGATGCAATGCGCTTGAAGATGAGAAAGATTAGAAAATATGCCATTCATACCGAGGCTTGGTATCATTATGCCGTTGGATCAGTTGTTACCTTGGTTGCGATTATGATCGCATTTGTTTTCTCATTGAAATGTTTTACATAGTTTCAATGTATGGTTTAATCAATTTAGATGCTTTGCAGAGTTTTATGTTGTTAGATGAGAACTATGTATGTACTTTGGTTTTAATGTGATGATGAACTTCTATTAATTTGGTCACTTAATTATCTATTCATGATGTTCTGTAATGATTTTTGACACACTTAATTATATATAATGCACGCAGATGAACCGGCAATGGATGTACGGTGAAAGACACACCTCCGAGTACATTAAGGGCGTGCATGATTTTCTCGAAGTGGCTGAGGCAAACAAGCAGAATGGTTTTATGTGTTGTCCATGCCCTATATGTGGGAATACGAAGTCTTACTCTGACCGGAAAATCCTTCACACCCACCTGCTTTACAAGGGTTTCATGCCACACTATAATGTTTGGACGAGGCACGGAGAAATAGGGGTTATGATGGAAGACGGCGAAGAAGAAGAGTACGATGACAACTATGTGCCCCCTGAATACGATGATGCTACTGAAGATCAAGAGGAACCAGAAGATGTGCACGATGATCTTTGCCAGCGAACGAAGCTGCTGAAGATCAAGAGGAACCAGACGATGTGCCCGATGATGATGATCTCCGCCGGGTCATTGTCGATGCAAGGACGCAATGCGAAAGTCAAAAGGAGAAGCTGAAGTTCGATCGCATGTTAGAGGATCACCAAAAGGGTTGTACCCCAATTGCGAAGATGGCAACACAAATCTCGGTCATCTGGAATTGCTGCGATTGGAAGGCAGAGAATGCTGTGCTCGACAAAGGATTTGAGAAGCTACTGAAAATATTGAAGAAGAAGCTTCCAAAGGATAACGAATTGCCCGACAGTACATACGCAGCAAAGATGGTCGTATGCCCTCTAGGATTGGAGGTGCAGAAGATACATGCATGCCCTAATGACTGCATCCTCTACCGCGGTCCGTACAAAGATCTGAACGCATGCCCGGTATGCGGTGCATTACGATATAAGATCAGACGAGATGACCTTGGTGATGTTGACGGCGAGCCCCCCAGGAAGAGGGTTCCTGCGAAGGTGATGTGTTATGCTCCTATAATACCACTGTTGAAACGTCTGTTCAGAAACGGAGAGCATGCCAAGTTGATGCGATGGCACAGTGAGGACCGTAAGAAATACGGGAAGTTGAGAGCACCCGCTGACGGGTCGCAGTGGAGAAAATCGAGAGGAAGTACTGGGATGAGTTTGCAAGTGACCAAAGGAACGTATGGTTTGCTTTAAGCGCAGATGACATTAATCCTTTCGGGGAGCAGAGCAGCAATCACAGCACCTGGCCCGTGACTCTATGTATGTATAACCTTCCTCCTTGGATGTGCATGAAGCGGAAGTTCATTATGATGCCAGTTCTCATCCAAGGCCCTAAGCAACCCGGCAACGACATTGATGTGTACGTAAGGCCATTAGTTGAAGAACTTTTACAGCTGTGGAGTGGAAACAGTGTATGTACGTGGGATGAGCACAAACAGGAGGAATTTGACCTAAAGGCGTTGCTGTTCGTGACCATCACCGATTGGCCCGCTCTTAGTAACCTTTCAGGACAGACAAACAAGGGATACCACGCATGCACGCACTGTTTACTTGACACCGATAGTATATTCCTGGGAAGCTGCAGGAAGAATGTGTACCTGGGCCATCGTCGATTTCTTCCGACCAACCATCAATGTTGAAAGAAAGGCAAGCATTTCAAAGGCGAGGCAGATCACCGGAAGAAGCCCGCCATGCGTACCGGTGATCACGTACTTGCTATGGTCAATGATTTACACGTAATCTTTGGAAAGGGTCCCGGCGGACTAGCTGTTCCGAATGACCCTGAGGGACACGCACTCATGTGGAAGAAGAAATCTATATTTTGGGACCTACCCTACTGGAAAGACCTAGAGGTCCGCTCTTCGATCGACGTGATGCACGTGACAAAAAACCTTTGCGTGAACCTGCTAGGCTTCTTGGGCGTGTATGGGAAGACAAAAGATACACCTGAGGCACGGAGGACCTGCAACGATTACACGAAAAAGACGGCATGCCTCCGAAGCAGTGTGAAGGTCCTGCCAGCTACGCTCTTACAAAAGAAGAGAAAGAAATCTTCTTTGAATGCCTTCTCAGTATGAAGGTCCCGACTGGCTTCTCGTCGAATATAAAGGGAATAATAAATATGCCAGAGAAAATGTTCCAGAACCTAAAGTCTCATGACTGCCACGTCATTATGACGCAACTGCTTCCGGTTGCATTGAGGAGGTAGAGGAAAGAGCTGAACAAGTTTGTCGACAAAGAAGAGACACCAGAATTCATCGGCAAATATGAGAAGATCAAAGATCACTGGCCCGCATTTGTGGCCCACAAGACATCGGAAAAGAGTAAGAAGATGTCGGAGACAAACAAGCAAAATGTTGCTAAGAAGAAGTTTCACCATCGCATGGGGTCAGGTGGCTACCTCAAAGCCCGGCCTAAGTGATCCAAGGCCGAGAATGATCTGCTTGATAAAGGAATCGAACCAGAGACAATGAACTGGCCAGACCGTTGCCGTACTGGTTCTTCGGGGCTGGCGGAACCTTGGACCCTGTATCAGGGAAGTGCCGTTGGACGGGCGAGCAACTGAAAATACCAGTCATCAAGCTTTGGCACTATATCGATGCAGCACAGCAAGGGACGTTCGTTCCAGACAGGGAGAAGGACGAGCTCACAATGGCCCTTGGGAATCCTGAGCACCCTGGACGGACACGAGGCACGCCAGGCTCCATTACATGGAAGGTTAGTTTTCCGGACGCAGGGGGTTACAAAACCCAGGAGAGGAGGAAGAAACTGGAGCAGAGCCAACTGCAGGCGCTGCATGAAAGGGTAATGGGGCTAGAGGAACGAGAAGCAGATCGCAGCAAACGACCTGCCGAAGGTTCCCCCGAAGCTACCCCGCCATCTCAGCGGAGAAGCAGCGTGGCTTCCACCGAGCTGCTTCAGCCGGAGCATGTCTTGACGGCTCCTGCCAGCTATCCCGTGGATGCTATCACGGAGTCTCAAAATTGCCACATTATGACGCAATGGATGAATTTGAAGGTCAAGGCGGCTGTTGGCTCTGTTTATCCTACTGAAGCCGGCACAACTTTTCACTGCCGGCCGATTCCAGAAGGATATGCTAGGGTGATGGTGGATGAAATAGCGGAGGGATTTGAGGACCTCCAGCTTGACCACCCTACCGGTGAAGGGGAGACTAGGCTGGGTTCTGCTCTGGAGACTCCATGCCTATGGCGGAAGGAGCTCATCAACCTTCCGAACTGGACGCCTCCGCCTCCTCCTCCTCCTCCGGCGAGTCAGGGCACTCCGCCTACTCCACCGCCTCCTCCTCCGATGAGTGACGATCAGGGCACTCGGCCTCCTTCTCTGGCGCGTGGTGGCACTCCGCCTCCTTCTCCGCCTGCGCCGGCGCGCCCGAGCAGCCAGCAGCCTCCTCCTTCTCCGCCTCGCCAGCAAGGGCGGAAGAGACCGTCGCCGCCCCGGCTGCTCCGGCGCGTCGTAGTCCTTCTCATCCGCCTCGTAAGCAAGCACGAAAGAAGATAGCCGCAGCCGCTCCGCTCGCCCGCGTCTAGCAAGACAGCAGAGGCGGGAGGCAATACAGAGATACGGTCCACCTCTCAAGCCTCTAGAGAAGTTACCGTACGAGATGACCGTGGAGGAAACCAAGAAGATCGTGCGGACCGAAGTGAAGGACTTCTTTGAAGGGTTGAAAGCGCAGAGACATCCACCTCGGGAGGAGGAGGTAGATCCGGTGAAAGCAAAGCGCACTATCGATGCCCTGAGGAAAGCACCAAAGTCTCCGCCGAAAACCAACTATGAGCGCATTACTCAAAAGGCATATCAAGAAGCGTCGCGGTCGGGAACTACTGTCAGTGATCAAAGGTTAAAAGAACGACGATCAGCTGGGAAAAAATTTGCCCAGCTCGGCAAACAAGCGAACCAATCGTGCCCCCCACTCAATGTGTCTAGCGACATCATCGCTAATGCTCCGGGGACGGTGCCCGGTTATGGCAATCTTGCAGATTACCTGCCTGACGATGTAAATTTTGATTTCATGGAGGTGGACGAACACAGATACGAGTACGGCAAGCCTCTTGTCAAAGATGAAAAATCTCTAACAACGATGATGCGAAGATTCCATAATTGGTGCATGAAAACCTGCAGAGAGTCTGGGGGGACGAATACTTTGTATCTGAGAATTAAAGAGGGGCACGACCTCGTTGGAACTGATCTGTTGACTGTTCCATTTGAGGATTTCTTCGAGTTCTTCAATCAAAAGGCCCTCGATAAATTAACGGTCTTTTGCTACTGTCTGTAAGTACTATTTCTGTCATTAAGTCTCTATATATAGCTCAGCTCTTTCATTGCATATATTTATAATTAATTATCCTCATTATATTACGCAGATTGAAGATCGTCGAAAGTGCGTAAAACAAGAAATGTATGATATTGGGTTCATTAACACAAATATCATAGATGAAATTCAAGTTAAAAAGCATCAAGAGGCCGAGGCCAACTTGCTACAATCGTTGATCAAAAATCAAAACAAAGATACCATACTCTTTCCTTACAACTTCAAGTGAGTGTTACTATCGTGGCATATTCAGTTTCCCTTATTACTCGAGCGAGGTTATACTAATGTAATTGATGAGTTATGCATGCGTGCGCAGCTTCCACTATGTTCTTCTGGAGATTAAGCTTGAGCGGGGACTAGTAACCGTCTTAGACTCGAGACGGAAAGATCCCGAAATCTATGCGGGCATGACTAAATTGCTCAACAAGTAAGTTCAATCGATCATTATCGCACCATATCAGCAACTTTTTGTTCATTTCCTGATATCTCAAGTAATAATAATTATTTTCTTTGTCTTGCAGGGTTTGGAAACAGTTCACCGCAGAAGCTCCGGCACTGCCGAAGGAGCTGCGATATACATACCCGAAAGTATGTACTACTATATAGCTAGCTAGTTGCGCGCATCTCCCGTTGATTCTATAGCTATACTTTCATCAATGCCATTTATAATGATTCATTATCAGTTTGATTGACCTCTATTTCTCGTAAAGTGCTTGTGGCAGGAAGAAGGGAATAATTTCTGTGGATACTTCGTGTGCGAGTTCATCTACAACACGACTTTGAAAAATGAGCGGGGCTACTCTAAAAGACAATATGAAGTGCGTAAGCAATAATATTCACAATTTCATCTTATTACACCATCATTTATGTTGAGTTTCATTCATATATATGTATTAACCCCCTTCTTCAAATTAGACGTGGCAGAGGCGGAATGAACTCCTACCACAAGATCGCATGAAAGCAATTCAAGAGGAATTGGCGGGATTCTTTCTTGACCACGTCATCAATAAAGCCAGAGAATACCATGTGGAAGTTGATTTCAAATGCTAGGGGATTGTAAAAGATCTTAAATATTGTATATGTATGTAGCCAGTAGCGTCGGAGAGATAATACGAAAACTTGTTGTTCGACCAATCTCTTGGAGAAGGAGAGGTCGATCGATCACTTCTCTCGGTATGCATGACGAACTTCTGTACTTAATGTTTTCCTTCATTTTCTTACTAGCTAGCATGTCGAGGGCCTCTCTATGTATATAGTACGAAGGCCGACCAAGCACGGACATAAGAGAGGACACTTCTCTCTCCTAATTAGCTAGCTAACACAATATATGAAACACCTAAATTAACCCCCCAAAACCCCCAACCCCCCCACCCCCCTCCAAAAAAAACAAAAACCGAAGCCACTGAAATGCTGACGCGTGGATGCATATTGGTCCCGGTTAGTACCACCAACAGGGACCAAAGGCCCCCCTACCTGGGCTGCCCGCAGTTGCCATGTGGAGGCCCATCTGTCCCGGTTCGTGGAAGAACCGGGACTAAAGGTCTAGGGCATTAGTAACGACCCTTTAGTCCCGGTTCAGGAACCGGGACAAAAGGCCCTCACCAACTGGGACAGATGGGGGTTTTTCTACTAGTGTTATATGATCCAGTTATGTTATTATTGTTGAGAGAACTTGCACTAGCGAAAGTATGGACCCTAGGCCTTGTTTCCTAGCATTGCAATACCGTTTACGCTCACTTTTACCACTAGTTAACTTGCTGTTTTTATATTTTCAAATTACAAAAACCTATATCTACCATCCATATTGCACTTGTATCACCATCTCTTCGCCGAACTAGTGCACCTATACAATTTACCATTGTATTGGGTGTGTTGGGGACACAAGAGACTCTTTGTTATTTGGTTGCAGGGTTGTTTGAGAGAGACCATCTTCATCCTACGCTTCCCACGGATTGATAAACCTTAGGTCATCCACTTGAGGGAAATTTGCTACTGTCCTACAAACCTCTGCACTTGGAGGCCCAACAACGTCTACAAGAAGAAGGTTGCGTAGTAGACATCAGGTGGCCACGAGGCTGGTCTTACTTATGCCGGGCAGGCCATGGAGCAGGTACCCGCACTTCCAAGTGTGGCTGATATGCGCTTGGTGCTCTCGGTGAGCGGAGAAGTGCGGCAGGTCGGAGTAGATCTCCTCGCGGAGCGCCAGGTCGACGACGAGCGTGTCGATGGAGGAAGGGTGGGAGAAGGTGTGGGAGGTCCAGAGGCGGTTGTGGTCATCGTTGGGCGCAGTGGGGCAGTTAGTGTAGAGCCTGCGCAACCAAGACTTGAGCGGCATACTGGAGGCCTCGTCGATGACATCGGGGATGTACGTGTTGTGCACGAAGTAGCGGTGCTGGCACGGGAACTGCAGCCAACATCTTCGGTGGTCGCCACCGGCGCCGCCACCCCGGCCACCGAAGACATTGTACGCCTTGTGCTTGTGTCCCACGCCGCGCTCGCTTGGGCGTGGGGTGGAGTTCCACTTGATGCGGACGCCGTGGTAAGTATCGCGAGCAGTGTGTGCGTCCGGGAGTGATGCCACGGAGCGCTTGACTGGCGCGACTTGTAGAGGCGCACAGTGAGGCCACAACGAGGCAATGCGAGCCGAGGTAGAGATGTGCGACGTCGTAAAGGTCATTTGTGCGCTGGATCTGGCACCATCGGCCTTCTCAATCAGGATAGTGGCCATGGGCCTGAAACACCGATAGAAGATGAACACAAATAATATTCCATAACAAATTAAGTAGACACATAATGCTTCCATAATGTTAATTTCCTTAAAATCCATTATTTGTTAGCTGAAAATCTATTATTTGTTTCCTAGAGACCGGGATCGGTTGATTCGAATAATTTAGGAAAGTTAGATCGGTAATTTTTTGTACATTAGGAAAGTGTTAATTTGTACCAAAAGAGTGGAGAGAAAAGTATACCAATTGGTATAAAACGAGCATGAAGGGGATGGTGAGAGGTGGAACGAAATAAAACCGGACAAAAATAAAAACGGTGTACCAGCCTATACCAACTCAAGACATTCTTTTCTCCTAAGGGAGGACTTGGACCACTTGGTAGTCTGCGTTCCACGGGTTTTTTTCGTCCCACCTCCCACCTTTTGTCTGGTTTTTTTCGTCTGGTTTTTTTCGTCTCACTTCCCACCACATCTCTTCACATTGGTTTTCTCTCCCTCCCAATAAAAACTTCCTGGCCTTTCCAAACTTTTCTAACCAGACATATTTATGGGAAGGAACTGGTAAGACGTTACCAAACAATGAAATACATTCGTATATAGTCTAAATTCAAATCTCTAAAAAGACCTATATTTAGGAAAGGAGGGACCATGAAATTGAGATGATTTTATATTTTCAAAAGTTATAGATATATTTAGGACGTACCGTCCAATGAGGTCAGCCCATTAGGGTATGTTATTGCTGCTAAAAAATATTGGGTTTACCATGTGACTCTCTCTCTCTCTCTCATGTTTCTCTCTTCTGTGAAATAGGCCAATCTATGTTTGTCTTCTCTCTCATACGAACGTTGAAATTGGCAAGACACTCAAAAAGTTTGAAACTTCGGCAATTGTGAAAGTTTTAAGTTTCGAAAGTTGGGCTTGAAATTTCTGAAAACATGTATTCAATCAATTATGCATAAGTTACCCATGCAAGGGAAACTTTGACGTAACTGGGTGATTATAAAGATGCTCTCTATCTCTCTCTCTCTCTCTCTCTCTCTCTCTCTCTCTATCCCTCCACGGCGTGGCACAACCTTAGGTTGACTATCGCTCGATGAATGCATTGGAGACGAAGTAGGGCGTTTGATTGATGAGGAAGGATGCACAATGTGTGTGTGGGTCAGATTGAGAGCAGAAGGGCCGGTCAATTATAGGGAGAAGATCAAGCCCGGCTTGGCTAGTAATAAAGGAACTGGGGACGCAGAGAGATCGCGGATGGGATAGTGATCCGTGTGAGGCACACGTGAGGAGCGGAGAGCTGACAGATCACAACAGGTTTGGCACAGAGCCTACGGCAAGAACGGGGAGTGGGAGTAACGGGAGATAGAAGGAGGAGGTGGGCAGGTGGCGCATGCATATGGTTTAAATGGTGGAAATGTTGGCTTCTGAGAGAATTCAATGAGCGCCTTGTTTGCAAGTGGAATATGGCATGATTAAAGGAGACTTTGTAACAAAATTGATTCATCATGGAAAGCGGTACGTACGGGGTCAGACTAGTGATTGATTCCCATGTGATTTATTGATGCCATTACATGTGCATGGGGAGTTCATATAGTCTCTGCACGATTTGCTAAGTTTCCTTCTGTTTTTTGATAATGTTTGTTAAGTTTCCTAATAAGTAGTACTATTCCCTCGAATAACTCTAGGCAGTATCATGCTTGGATTTTTGCACTAATTATAGTTCATTTCCTAATTACCATTCTGAATCACATCAGGTATGTTAGTAAGATACTGAAAATTGGATCTGGCAACGCACTAAATTGACAAGGGGGTATATTAGAGAAGAGAACAAAGGCAAGAGAGAAATGAACACGCCACAAAAAAAGATAGAACTGCAAAAAAACTAATAGATTTGTTGGCTGCCTGTTTGAATGAAGTGTTAGAGAGATTGACATGGAGATAATGCGATATCAATATGGCTCATTCGGAAGATTTTACTTCACGTCTGACACTCACCGGTCCAATCCTGCTAGAGTGATGATAATCTAACGGTACCCACAAAAAAAGAATATAATCTAATGGTGTTCTACATTTAAATCATAACTACACACGCCTCATCAGCAGCATCGGACAAAAAATATGACAAAAACATTTATCATTAGGAAAGGTACAAGATAACTTATTCATTCCAGTTAAATGGTTGGAAGATAATTAGACTACTCTGATATAGTGAGACTGCCTTTAATGTCTAAATTTTTACTATAGTTTTTTATGATAGTTATAAATAGGGTTACCATCCATCAACACGTATTAAGTGCATCTTGCTTATGATCTCTCCAGGAACAATATAGTCTACCAAAAGTTCATATGCATATTTGTGTACAGAAAATTATCATAATACTACTCCACGGTCACTAAAATCACAAACATATTGATGAACTAAAGCAGAATGCCATGTGCTCCCATGTGTTGAAACATGTTCTATGTTCTAGTAAAACATTACGATCTCAGCAAACCACTCCTGGCGAATAAAAACTAGACAACTGTTAATCATATTTAGCACCCAAAAATTAGATTAAGCAGGAACATTCACCGGCAAATACAAGGAGCCTAAAAGAAGTGTATGTTTTTCTCATGAGAAAATAATTCTTAGCAATAACCCTTGCAGCGTCAGTGCTCTTTCTTCTGCTAGTCATGGGGATTAGACAACTGAGCACCGTGTCGGTTGCGTGCACGGGCTAGTTTAGCTAGTAGGTCCAACTACTTGGAACAAGTTTCGTGCCTCCTTCATAAGTTTGTTGGATGGCCCGAAAGGTCAGGATCGTGGAAGCACACACGTCGGGCAACGAGCCAACGTTTTTCTTCTACAAACAAATAAAAGGAGAAGAGAGAAAACAAAAAAGCCGCAGACATTGAGCAGCGCAAAACGAATAAAGAGAGCATCAGTCAGGTTTTTATGCATAGAGTATGTCACCTGCTACATCATCCTCGACAGGAGCATAGCCCAACATTGGCCATTTTGCTATTGCTCAACGGTTTCCTACATGTATCTCACCCTCTGTGTGTGCTAGAATCATATGCATCCCTACATCTCCCCAAAAAATAGTCATTAGTTTCAGTGACGCCATGCCAACATGTTCTTAAGAAGGTTAGATGAGAAAAGGGTGCTCTTACGAAGAAGACAGATCAGACCAAAAAATCACTCTATATCATCCTTCTCCTAGTTTAGTGTGAGAAAAATATACTTGTTTGTGAAATCGGATAATTATTTCCTTTCTCATTAAAGGGTGATGCTAAATCTTGATACAATACTCTTGCTCCCGGTTGTGTGCGTAGTCCCCAGGATATGATTTATTACTTCTCTGAAAAATATTTCCCTACTCATAAGAAACAAGTTGTTTTACAGGAAATATTTAACTTTGTTCAAACCAAAGAAGAGAGTCTCCCACAAGCTTGGGGAGGCTTTGACGATTACTTAATGCTTTGCCTGATCATCCTCTTAAGAAAAATGAAATACTTGATGTCGGGGATATACCCCGCAGTATGACCCGGCCGGAGTTATAACCCAGCTGGGACTTGGTAAACAGGCAGATGGTAAACCGGCAGAGAGTTAAGAGAGACAGTTAAGACAGATGGTAATCCAGCAGGTGGTAAACCGGTAGACAGTTAAACCAGGTTATAAACCGACAGACAGTCATAACCCGGCAGACAATCATAACCCTGCAGACAGTCATAACCCGACAGACAATCATAACCCGGCAGACAGTCATAACCCGGCAGATGTTAAGTTAGATCATAACCCGGCAGACAGAGTCGCCTGGGGTTAAGAAGCCCGAGACGTTAAGAAGCCCAGATGTTAAGAAGCCCAGGAAGAGAAGTCAGAATAGTTTAAAGTCTTAGTCCGAGATGGATTCTACATGTAACCCGCCCCTTCAACTTATATAAGGAGGGTCAGGGCACCCCAAGAGTGGGGAGGAGAGAATCTTAAGGGTTAGACATAACTAGAAGAGCCGGTTTACGGCGACTCCCTCATGATGATAATGAGACCTAGCCACAAACAACATGTAGAGTTGTTACCGGATGATGTTTCCCGGGGCCTGAAGCTGTCTAAACCCTTGTCTTGTGTTGCGTCTCTCGATTCCGCTCAACCCCTCTCAAGCTACCACATAGATGCGTTGGCCTCATGACTAAGTCCTCACACTAGGACATCTGCCATGACAATTCCACTTGATATCTTCTATAATTGACTAATCGATGCTTCTAGGGATTTCCTAGATAGTTGTGCTGGTAGTGTTTTCACGGAAAGAACTGTTGGGCAAGCTGAGGAATTATTGAATAATATATTGAAAAATTATGATGATTGGACTCTTCCACAACCACCGGCTAAACCCACACCGAAGAATAGGGGTATACTATATCTCAGTCCTGAAGATATGCAAGAGGCAAAAAAATCTATGAAGAAAAAAGGTATTAAGGCTGAGGATGTGAAAAATTTACCTCCTATTGAAGAAATACATGGGCTTAATACACCACTACTTCCTAAGGTGGTAGAGGTAAATTCTTTAATGAAGTTTAATGATAATGACAATCCTCACAATATGCATCCTAGCCAATGCCTTTATGAGTTTGATAACTACATTAGAAAACAAGATCATTTCAATGCAAATGTTATGAAACAATTGAAATACAATTCTAATATGATTGCTCGCTTGAGTGACTTGTTATTTAGAATCTCAAATGATGTTAGAGGTGTTGGAAGGCATGCTTCTATGGTTCAAACTGAAATTACAATAAGTTGCTAAATCTCAAAGAGAATTGCTTGATGAAATGAATCATAATATACATGACTTTGCTGTTAGAGTTACAACTAGAGGAGGTAAAATGACTCAGGAGCCACTTTATCTTGAGGGACACCCAAACAGATTTGAACAAGATTCACAAAGAGCTAATATTGACGCACCTAGTCCTTCTAGAAAGAAAAAGAAAAAATATGACAGGACTTTGCATACTTGTAGTGAACCTGAAATAGAAGAACATCCTCATAATGCTAATGAAACTTCTATCTCTGATGATGAAACTCGGTCTGGTAATGAACACTCACCTAGTGACAATGAAAAAGATAATGATGAGGTTCATGAAGATACTCAAACAAATAATGAAAAAGAACCAGACAATGGTGTTGAGATTGAACCACCTATTGATCTTGATAACCCACAACCCAAGAATAAAAGATATGATAAAAGCGACTTTGTGGCTAGAAATCACGGTAAAGAAAGAGAACCGTGGGTTAAAAAACCTATGCCTTTTCCACCTAAGTGAACTAAAAAGAAAGATGATGAGGAATTTGAACGTTTTGCTGAAATGTTGAGGCCAGTCTTTTTGCGTACTTGCTTGACTGATATCTTAAAAATGCCTCCTTATGCAAAGTACACGAAAGTCATCATCACAAATAAGAGAAAAATACCAGAAGCTGAAATTTCCACTATGCTTGCTAATTATACTTTTAAAGATGGAGTACCTATAAAACTTGTAGATCCTGGAATACCTACTATACCTTGCTCCATCGAAAAGAATTATGTGAAAACTGATTTGTGTGATTTAGGAGCTGGTGTTAGTGTTATGCCTTTCTCTTTATACAAAAGACTTGATTTGAATAAACTCAAACCTACTGAAATATCTTTGTAAATGGCTGACAAATCAACTGCCATACCTATCAGTATCTGTGAGGATGTGCCCATTGTTGTTGCTAATGTTACTATCTTGACTGACTTTTTTATACTTGAGATGCCCGAGGACGACAACATGTCGATTATCCTTGGTAGACCCTTCTTGAATACTGCAGGGGTTGTTATTGATTGCAATAAAAGCAAGATCATTTTTCATATCAATGGTAATGAGCATATAGTGCACTTTTCGAACAAACAATTCCAAGTGAATGGTATTAATGTTATTGAAAAATCTCCAACAATCACTATTGGAAGTTCTCAAATACCTCTACCTACTGTCAAAAAGAAATATGAAATGCTTATTGTTGGGGAAATGCATATTCCCATTGAGGTAACTTAGTGATTTATGGAAGTTCTTCGGTTTCATGCTAATCGAAAGTGGTTGTTAATAAGACATGATCAACCTTATTAATGGATCATTTTTGAGTGGTATGAAGTTGATGAATTTAGTAAGCACTACATTCTGTCCCTAGCTTTAGTTTTCTGTTTTTATAAGTTAAAAAATAAAATGCCATGTTTTATCTGTTTTATGATTTTTCCGTGCAATAAAAGTTCTCAGAATGCCCTAAAAATTTAATACAATTTTTTCTGAATATTTCTGAATTTTTGGTGCAAATAACATCAGAGGGAGGTGCACCAGGTGGGCACAACCCACCTGGGCGCGCCAGAACCCCCACGCGCACTGCTACCTGATACGTCTCCGTCGTATCTACTTTTCCAAACACTTATGCCCTTGTTTTGGACTCTAACTTGCATGATTTGAATGAAACTAACACTACAAGAAATATGTCAACTTGTGACCACCACTATTGGTCACTGAAAGGTCATGGTTTTTCATTTGAGACCTTTTTGTGACCAAAAACAGAAGGTCAAAAGCTGGCGGTCATAAACTGACTATAGCGACCTTTCTTCTGGAATGGTCGAAGACATTTATGACCAAAATACGTCTACTTTGGCGTTTTGGTCACTAGCAACCTCCCCAGGCCATGTAGGCATCCAGCGTGGCAATCTGATGTGGCACAAGATTCAGCCCGGTCCAATTCGTTTTTCTACATTGGCCTAGCCCAACAATTCGGCCTATTTGTGTTTTTTTCTCATATTAATTTTGGCTAGGTAGATGGGCCAAGCCCAACAATTAAGCCTTCTCATTTTGGGGTCGTGGCCTTTTCTGCTAGAAAGTTTTAGTTTTTTTCAAATGGGTCCCAGATGTCAGGTTCAGGTACGTGGGTCCCAGCTAGCAAGTTCATATTCTTCATATTTCAATTTAACAGTAAATAAATAACCGGTATTTAAATTGGCACAAACAAAAAACACACATAATACTCCAAATATTATCAGCCAGATTCAGTACAGAGCTCCTATTGTACAAATAACATATACTTTACAATCTCTACACGTGATACTCCAAACATTCTCCAGAAGCTCCTTCGATAACAATCACAAACAGAATAGTGATAGGTCCCGTTCCTACTCCTGTCAGGACTGGGCCAACAGAACGGTGATAGGCCCTGTTCCAACAGCGCGCATGCTTCTCCTCCACGCGCCCAGGTCAGGTCCAGTAGCAGTAGCGATCCAGGGGCGTTTCCAGCAGCATCGAGGCGGTTGTGGGCGCATCCTGCGGGAATCAACATCAGGTCCTTCTTCTCCTGAAACAGCATCAACAACAGGTCAACAACAGCATCAACAACCGGTCAATGACAACATTAATAGCAGGTCAACAACAACATCATAAACTACAGCAGTTTGACGGTAGCATCAGTTTGACAGAGGCAACAACAGACAACAACCTTCCATGGCGTCATGCACTAAACGTACAACATTCTGATTGTCCCATTGGAAACAAAAATTCCAATGGATTAAGCCACGTTTGTACTAAACCTACCATATATTCCCATCTAATTTATTCCAATGGATTATGCCATGTTTGTACTGAATCTACAACATTCTAATTACCTGCAACAAATCAGTAGCATACATGACATCAAAGGGATGAAACTAGATAATTTAGTAGTCTTCTACACCACAGAACAGTAGGCATTCTAACTTGCAGCAGCAAATCCGTATCTAGATGACCACCAACAACACAAATCAGCTCGAACACTCGGTCCTCGACACGACGGCCAGCAAGTAATCAACCATGGAACCGAGGCCAAACTCTAGCATCACAGAAAGCGAACAAAGGGGTGGAGCGGCTCACCATGGGGGTGTTGTTGTTGCTCATCCATGGTCGGTCGTCCTACATCCATCCGGCTACAGCTCTCATTCATGGTAGGAAACCACATCACATCTCAGTCAAGGGAATGGAGGGTAAGGGAAGAAGAACAAGAAATTGAAGGTAAGAAGACCTGGGTGGCGTCGGAGCAGTGGTGGAGGGGCATCCTCCATGGCATCGGGGCAGAGGATGAAGACGGCGTCGTCCATGGCGTCGGGGCAGGGGGGTGAAGACGGCGTCCTCCATGGTCCACCATAGGGAACATCTCGTTCAGGTCCTTGGCCCACAACACCTGCACGCACCAGATCAGGTCACGACGCGGTGTCGAAGCTAGAGATCGATGCATCTTCAATTCAAAACTGGATATCAAAGAACAATGTACAGAAGAACTTGTCATTTAGTTCTGCATGATCATCACGGTCTACAATAACAATACAGCATGGCCTTCTGGTTCTGTAGGTAATTGCAGTGCCTTGCAATGCCCCTAAATGCGACAAAGAAGAGCTTGTTATAGTATTTTTATATTCATTCAGGACAGCATCTTTTCTTTTTCTTGCAAAAGGACAACAATTAACAAATATAGTTACTCCCAAGAGAAGGTTTGAAAAACCCAACATGTCTAGGAAACAACTGTTCAGTAAAGTGCAGCGGTTGGATAAATCTTTCATGAACATCATTTAAGCGAAAAGTGTTCCAACTAGTATGGAACCACATGTTTTTATCTATTTATGTACACACATTTTGTTGTCCTTGCATTTTTTCTTCATTCGACTAAATAGGACGGGCTAAATGTTCAGAAAAAATGCAAGTGTATGTGGGCTCTTATTTTGTTTACACTCCATAAACAGAAAGAGGTTACTTGCAATATGTGATGCTGCTGAAATAGTTGACACTCCACACTTTAGAATAAGGTATGCATAGATAACTAGTTAATAGAGAAGAAAAACACTACTAGTAGATGCCAGTGTTCGATGCCCCACAAAAGAATTAGTCAAGCTGAACACAATCGCCATAATTGAAGTTTGCCAAAAATAGACGTTTCATCAACTAATTGCTCTTGAATTACTAGTAGATAGTAATAGATAATCTCATCAACAGAGAAAAACTTCAGTGCAAGAAAAAGTACATAATATCTAGAGTGTGTAGTTTTAGTCAAGAGAATAAACTCTGTAGATTTGGAAATATTGTGATCTCTAAGTTGTAGTGAATGGTACCTACCAACCTAAATTACTTTTTTCTATCTTTACTCTTTTAGGGAATAAGGTACACCTGCCAAATTATATGTCAGACTGAAATTCACTAATGTGGCAATACCTAATTACTCATTCACATGCATATCTACTGAGTACAGATCATGCCAAGTACCAAAAATGAACTGTGACTCAATTAGTAACTAGTGAAAATTACAACTGATGTACCAGAGTACTTTGCAGAAATTGGTGCTGTGAAGTGAAGTACAACAGTACTCTGCTCCAATTGTTACTGCAAACTCAAGTACAAGAGTACTTGGAAGAAATTCACCAACAACACACGTACAGGAACACTAGATATACAAGAGAGGGATTGATGGAGAAAAAGATTACCCTGAGCGTTAGCTGTTTTGTGGGTATAGCTTACTGCTGCTACTCCACATATCTTTGACTATGTACAGAGCAAGATGGATGGTCTAGCTTACTGCTGCTACTCCACATATCTTATTTTACTTAACAGAGCAAGATGGAGTAACCCAAAAAAAATAACAGAGCAAGCAAATGTACTCTAAATGGCGTTCCTAAAACTTTCTATGTTTGTTATCAACATGGAGTTCCTAAAACTTTCTGGAATCAACTAATTTACAGAATTAGTTTCAGAACATCGATAGATCCCATGGAGACGCAATTCTCCTTGGAGGACAGGAAGATCTGCACATCGCCGGTGACGGGCTCCTCCATTTCCCCGGTCTCGCCAGCGACCTTAGACCTAAGGCTGGTGAGAACCTCTGACCCAACCGTCTCGAACTGCAGAAACCCACCACACGAAGAGTTAAACACAGCTCTGAATCAACAGATAAAAGACAGACATGACATAGTTTCAGATAGCCCGTCAGACAAAAAAAGACAGTTCAAAGAGGGCAACGCACCAGCGGCAGGTAGTCCGTGGGTGCCTTGCGGATCCTGTCAGCGAGCTCGGCATCGAAGGCGTCGAGGTCCTTAATGGCGACGGTGACATGGTCACGGTTGTGCACGAGGCTCTCGCTGGAAACAGAGAAACGCGTCTCACGGGTTATCCTAGACCGATTTGACCAGATCTGGCGAGGAAAGAGGGGGGCGGGAGGGGGTACCGGTAGGGGAAGTCGCCGGTGGGGTCGGTGAAGCCGCGGAGGAACTCCTTGAACTTGCGGAGGGAGGAGTGGCGGGTTATGTCGGCGGCGGCGGGGTCGCCCTGCGGGAACTGCGCCTGGTCGCTGTAGAAGACCGCGCCCTCGTCCCAGCCTGACATGGCGGCGGCAGCGCGGCGGCAAGGAGGAGGTGGACGAGGATGAGCGGGCGCCGGCGGCGGCGTGCAAAACCACAGGCGGAGCTCCTCTCGTCGGGCTCGGGTGCGGGGAATCATGGGAGGAGGCTGCGAGGACGGGCGCGCTCGGGCGCTCGCTCGATCTCCTCGGGAGAGGGGAGGCCGTCGGCGGCGAGTTGTAGGAGAGAGGAGGCGGTGGGAGGGTGGCGACGTGAGGAGGGAAGGAGGCATGGCTCGGGTGCGGCGCGAGGGAAGCTAGGGTTTGGACGAGTGGGTCAGACGGACGAGGGGTGAGAGAGTGAGGGGGACGAGGGCTGCCGGTGAGGGGTTGTTGGCGACCGGGGTTGGGGGAGAGGACGGAGGACGGCGGCGGCGGCGACGGCTGGGTGGTGGCTGTGGGACGAGAGCGGGAGAGTGGATCGGGGGAGAGGAGTGGATCGGGGAAGTTAGGGTTTTGGTGAGAGGGTGAGGGGGTGAGGGCTGCCGTTGGATCCAGAAGCATCCGACGGTAGTTGATGCATGATCCGCATACAAATTTTTCATTTCATTTTTCAATGCTCAAAATGAGTTTTTTTCAAGACCTATCAAATATTTGTTCAAATGATGTCATATTTTGCACAAGTTTACATCTTAGATTGGCAAACAACATTGACAAAGGGAGATTTTATTTCTTTTGCATGAAAAAACAATTTTCCATTTTTTGAGTGCCCAAAATAAGTTTTTTTGTGAAGGACTTACCATATATTTGTTGCAAAATTGTACCAAATCAATTTTCTAAAATACTAGGCCATATATAATGCACAGTTTACCAAGTGGTTGGGTGTAAAAAGTTTTGATCCACCTCTCGTGAAAAAGACAAATTTTCGCCGATTCAGCAGGAAGCGGGTAAAATTTCAACTGCAGCTGCCTCGTAGTTTGCTCATTATTTTTTTCAAAAATCATTTCTAGGTACATAAGTATCTATTTAATCAGAGAAACACCAAACAAATTTCAAGATTCAACCACTAGCTAGGAACGGTCATTCCCGCCGTTTTGACCGCATTTTGAAACGGGCATAAAAAATTCAAAAAAAATAAAAAAAATTGGAAAACCTTTGAATTGTGTCATCATATGTGACCAAGTTTACAGAAAAAATAATAAACTTGCAATACGGAAATTATTTTAAAAAAGTGTTCTAAAAAATGAGCTATAACGTGTGAAGATTCATGACTTTCAAGCCAAATGATCAATCTTATGGCCACATTCATGGCATAGTTTGTTCAAATGATCTCATATTGTGCACAATGGTGCATCTTGGAATTCCAAACAATGTTGCCTAAGGGAGTTTTCATTTTCTTTGCACGGAAAATTCATTTTCCATTTTCCGATTACTCAAATGAGATTTTTGTGAAGGAACTACCAAATAATTGTTGCAAAAATGGACCAAATAAATTTTCTAAAATACTAGGCCATGTTTAATGCACAATTGACAAAATGGTTGGGTTTAAAAAGTTTTGATCCACCTCTGGTGAAAAAGACAAATTGTCGCCGATTCAGTTGGAAGCGGGTCAAATTTGAACTGCAGCTGCCTCATAGTTTGCTATTTACTTTTTTCAAAAATCATTTCTAGTTACATAAGTATCTATTTTATCATAGAAACACCAAAAGTTTTCCAGATTCAACCACTAGCTAGGAACGGTCATTCCCGCCGTTTTGACCGCATTTTGAAACGGGCATAAAAAATTCAAAAAAAAATTAAAAAATTGGAAAACCTTCGCATTGTGTCATTATATGTGACCAAGTTTCCAGCAAAAATAATAAACTTGTAATACGTTAATTATTTTAAAAAAGTGTTCTCAGAAATGAGCTATCATGTGTGAAGATTCATGGCTTTCAAGCCAAATGATCAATAATATGGCCACATTCATGGCATAGTTTGTTCAAATGATCTCATATTGTGCACAAGGGTGCATCTTGGAATTCCAAACAATGTTGCCTAAGGGAGTTTTCATTTTCTTTGCACGGAAAATTCATTTTCCATTTTCCGATTGCCCGAAATGAGGTTTTTTTGTGAAGGAACTACCAAATAATTGTTGCAAAAATGGACCGAATCAATTTTATAAAATACTAGGCCATGTTTAATGCACAATTGACAAAATGGTTGGGTGTAAAAAGTTTTGATCCACCTCTGGTGAAAAAGACAAATTGTCGCCGATTCAGATGGAAGCGGGTCAAATTTGAACTGCAGCTGCGTGATAGTTTGCTATTTATTTTTTACAAAACTCATTTCTAGGTACATAAGTATCTATTTTGTCATAGAAAAACCAAAAGTTTTCCAAGATTCAACCACTAGCTAGGAACGGCCAAGCCCGCCGTTTTGACCGCATTTTGAAACGGGCATAAATTTTTTGAAAAAAATCAAAAAATTGGAAAACCTTCGCATTGTGTAATTATATTTGTCCAAGTTTCCAGGAAAAATAATAAACTTGTAATACGGTAATTATCTTAAAAACGTGTTGTCAGAAATGAGCTATCACGCGTGAAGATTCATGGCTTTCAAGCCAAATGATCAATAATATGGCCACATTCATGGCATTGTTTGTTCAAATGATCTCATATTGTGGACAAGGGTGCATCTTGGAATTCCAAACAACGTTGCCTAAGGGAGTTTTCATTTTCTTTGCACGGAAAATTCATTTTCCATTTTCCGAGTGCCCGAAATGAGGTTTTTTTGTGAAGGAACTACCAAATAATTGTTGCAAAAATGGACCAAATCAATTTTATAAAATACTAGGCCATGTTTAATGCACAATTGACAAAATGGTTGGGTGTAAAAAGTTTTGATCCACCTCTGGTGAAAAAGACAAATTGTCGCTGATTCAGCTGGAAGCGGGTCAAATTTGAACTACAGCTGCCTCATAGTTTGCTATTTTTTTTTTCAAAAATCATTTCTAGTTACATAAGTATCTATTTTATCATAGAAACACCAAAAGTTTTCCAGATTCAACCACTAGCTAGGAACGGTCATTCCCGCCGTTTTGACCGCATTTTGAAACGGGCATAAAAAATTCAAAAAAAAAATTTAAAAAATTGGAAAACCTTCGCGTTGTGTCATTATATGTGACCAAGTTTCCAGCAAAAATAATAAACTTGTAATACGTTAATTATTTTAAAAAAGTGTTCTCAGAAATGAGCTATCATGTGTGAAGATTCATGGCTTTCAAGCCAAATGATCAATAATATGGCCACATTCATGGCATAGTTTGTTCAAATGATCTCATATTGTGCACAAGGGTGCATCTTGGAATTCCAAACAATGTTGCCTAAGGGAGTTTTCATTTTCTTTGCACGGAAAATTCATTTTCCATTTTCCAAGTGCCCGAAATGAGGTTTTTTTGTGAAGGAACTACCAAATAATTGTTGCAAAATGGACCAAATCAATTTTATAAAATACTAGGCCATGTTTAATGCACAATTGACAAAATGGTTGGGTGTAAAAAGTTTTGATCCACCTCTGGTGAAAAAGACAAATTGTCGCCGATTCAGATGGAAGCGGGTCAAATTTGAATTGCAACTGCGTGATAGTTTGCTATTTATTTTTTACAAAACTCATTTCTAGGTACATCAGTATCTATTTTGTCATAGAAAAACCAAAAGTTTTCCAAGATTCAACCACTAGCTAGGAACGGTCAAGCCCGCCGTTTTGACCGCATTTTGAAACGGGCATAAATTTTTTGAAAAAAAATCAAAAAATTGGAAAACCTTCGCATTGTGTAATTATATTTGTCCAAGTTTCCAGGAAAAATAATAAACTTGTAATACGGTAATTATCTTAAAAACGTGTTGTCAGAAATGAGCTATCACGCGTGAAGATTCATGGCTTTCAAGCCAAATGATCAATAATATGGCCACATTCATGGCATTGTTTGTTCAAATGATCTCATATTGTGGACAAGGGTGCATCTTGGAATTCCAAACAACGTTGCCTAAGGGAGTTTTCATTTTCTTTGCACGGAAAATTCATTTTCCATTTTCCGAAAGTGCCCAAATGAGGTTTTTTGTGAAGGAACTACCAAATAATTGTTGCAAAATGGACCAAATCAATTTTATAAAATACTAGGCCATGTTTAATGCACAATTGACAAAATGGTTGGGTGTAAAAAGTTTTGATCCACCTCTGGTGAAAAAGACAAATTGTCGCTGATTCAGCTGGAAGCGGGTCAAATTTGAACTACAGCTGCCTCATAGTTTGCTATTTATTTTTTTACAAAAATCATTTCTAGGTACATAAGTATCTATTTTATCATAGAAACACCAAAAGTTTTCCAAGATTCAACCACTAGCTAGGAACGGTCAAGCCCGCCGTTTTGACAGCATTTTGAAACGGGCATAAAAAATTCAAACAAAATCAAAAAAAATGGAAAACCTTCGCATTGTGTCATTATATGTGACCAAGTTTCCATGAAAAATAATAAAATTGTAATGCGGTAATTATTTTAAAAAAGTGTTCTCAGAAATGAGCTATCATGCGTGAAGATTCATGGCTTTCAAGCCAAATGATCAATTTTATGGCCACATTCATGGCATAGTTTGTTCAAATGATCTCATATTGTGCACAAGGGTGCATCTTTGAATTCAAACAATGTTGCCTAAGGGAGTTTTCATTTTCTTTGCACGGAAAATTCATTTTCCATTTTCCGAGTGCCCAAATGAGGTTTTTTGTGAAGGAACTACCAAATAATTATTGCAAAATGGACCAAATAAATTTTATAAAATACTAGGCCATGTTTAATGCACAATTGACAAAATGGTTGGGTGTAAAAAGTTTTGATCCACCTCTGGTGAAAAAGACAAATTGTCGCCGATTCAGATGGAAGCGGGTCAAATTTGAACTGTAGCTGCCTCGTAGTTTGCTATTTATTTAAAAAAAATCATTTCTAGGTAAATAAGTTACTATTTAATCAGAAATACATGGTTTTATGGCGAGACATCGAAGTTTGGACGGTAGCCGAGGGCCCCAACTCTAGAGCACGTAAGCTCGCATGCCCGTCGCATGGTCACCGCGTGACCGTGGCATTGCCATGTGTTCTGGGCGGCCTAGGCATGTCTAGTGGGTTGGGCACTCCCCAGTTAGGTGCTAGGAATAAAATCACAACATAAGATTCTCACGAGGAGACCGAACGATGCTCAAACATGAATAAACAGCCAAGTGTTTGATTTGCGGTACGGGAAATGCACCTGGCTAATGGGCGTGAGTTTTGGCTGAGGATGATCAGTTACAAAGAAGACCGTCTTCACAAATTTTCACCTCAAAAGGAGGAGCCTAGGTGGTACTTGCTTTACAAAGTACCACACTGGACATAAATACAAATGTTGAAGCTGGGCTCAAAATAATGAATGAATTGAGCTGGCATTTGGTGGAGGATGGTTATTTGAGCATAGGAAAGCACTGTAGAAAATGGATACCATTTGCACATGCCAAAGTGGTACTTCCTTCACAAAGTGCTGCTCTGAACAAAATAGGAAAATGAATATTTTCGAATTATTTTTGAACTAGGCAAGGAATGTTTTTGACACATTTGATGAAGATATGATCCAAAACATTTATGAGAATTTTTGGGAATTTTTGAATAATAGAAATATAGGTTGCTTCACAACCTAGGGCAAAACTGCCACATGGACATGACACATAGGCAAAACTGATGAGATGGCGCCTAGTCATCACAACCCACCACAATCTACAAGGCTATGACCATCTATATTGGTCATTAACAACTAGAAATAAGGCAGCGGACTAGCACTGTTTGCTTTGTGACTATTTCGTGTAAGGAAATTACGACCTTTCTGACCAAAATGGTTGCAACGGTTTAGGGTTTGGAGCCCCCTGAACAGCTTTTGACCAATTGGTCTGAAATGGTCATAGATCTATAATCAATTCTTCCAAGGTCACTGACAGAAGGTCAGTAGTTGACATATTTCTTTTAGTGTAACCCGGAATGACGCTGTTTTCAGCAGACTTTCCATGGTGTTTATTTATGTGCAGAAACAAAAGTTCTCGGAATGACCTGAAACTCCACGGAACGTCTGTTTGGAAATAATAAAAAATCCTTGCAAAAGATGAAGACCAGGGGGCCCACACCCCGTCCACGAGGGTGGAGGGCGCGCCCCCTACCTCGTGGGCCCCCTGGAGCTCCTCCGACCTCAACTCCAACTCTATATATTTTCTTTCGGGCAGAAAAAAATTGGAGAGAAGAATTCATCGCGTTTTACGATATGGAGCCGCCGCCAAGCCCTAAAACCTCTCGGGAGGGCTGATCTGGAGTCCGTTCGGGGCTTCGGAGAAGGGAGTTCGTAGCCGTCGTCATCATCAACCATCCTCCATCATCAATTTCATGATGCTCACCGCCGTGCTTGAGTAATTCCATCGTAGGCTTGCTGGACGGTGATGGGTTGGATGAGATCTATCATGTAATCGAGTTAGTTTTGTTAGGGTTTGATCCCTAGTATCCACTATGTTCTGAGATTGATGTTGCTATGACTTTGCTATGGTTAATGCTTGTCACTAGGGCCCGAGTGCTCATGATTTCAGATCTGAACCTATTATGTTTTCATGAATATATGTGAGTTCTTGATCCTATCTTGCAATTCTACAGTCACCTACTATGTGTTATGATCCGGCAACCCCGAAGTGACAATAATCTGGACCACTCCTGGTAATGACCTTAGTTTGAGGAGTTCATGTATTCACTATGTGCTAATGCTTTGTTCCGGTACTCTATTAAAAGGAGGCCTTAATATCCCTTAGTTTCCATTAGGACCCCGCTGCCACGGGAGGGTAGGACAAATTGATGTCATGCAAGTTCTTTTCCATAAGCACGTATGACTATATTCGGAATACATGCCTACATTACATTGATGAATTGGAGCTAGTTCTGTGTCACCCTATGTTATGACTGTTACATGATGAACCGCATCTGGCATAATTATCCATCACCTATCCAATACCTATGAGCTTTTCCCATATTGTTATTCGCTTATTTACTTTTCCGTTGCTACTGTTACAATCACTACAAAACACCAAAAATATTACTTTTGCTACTGTTACCTTTGTTACCGTTACCACTACTATCATATTACTTTGCTACTAAATACTTTGCTGCAGATATTAAGTTATCTAGGTATGGTTGAATTGACAACTCAACTGCTAATACTTGAGAATATTCTTTGGCTCCCCTTATGTCGAATCAATAAATTTGGGTTGAATACTCTACCCTCGAAAACTGTTGCGATCCCCTATACTTGTGGGTTATCAAGACTATTTTCTGGCGCCGTTGCCAGCGAGCATAGCTCTATTATTTGAGTCACTTGGGATTTATATCTGCTGGTCACTATGAAGAACTTGAAAGACGCTAAGACAACAATTTATCCCTCAACTACGAGGGTAGGTAAGGAACTGCCATGTAGCTCTGCACATGAATCACCTTCTGTTTTGATTAAGCTTGCGACACCTAAACTTGCTTCTACTATTCGTTCTGATATGTCGCATGTTATTGATGATGCCACCTCTGCTATGCATGATACTTATGATGAGACTACTTCTATGCATGATACTACTGTGCCACTTAGTGAATTTCTTGATGAACAAATTGCTAGGCTTAGAGAGAAAGAAATTATTGAAACTGATTATATTGATGAAAGTGATGATGAAGACTTGCCTGTTATTCCTGAGGGTTATGTTTTTGATAAAGAAGCTTCTTTAGCTATTTTAGCTTGCAAAGATAGATATGAGCTCAAGAGGTTATTAGCTAAATGGAATCAGCAATCTCTTATTGATAGAATGAAACCTAACCCTGCTTTTGCTACTTCACCTATCTGAGTTACAGGTAAGGATTATGAATTCTCTGTTGATCCTGATATAATTACTTTCATTGAATCTGATCCTTTTCATGGCTATGAATCTGAAACTGTTGTGGCACATCTTACTAAATTAAATGATATAGCCACCCTGTTCACTCATGATGAGAGATCTCGCTACTTATATATCCTTAAAATATTTTCGTTCTCATTAAAGGGTGATGCTAAGATATGGTTTAATTCTCTTGATCCTGGTTGTGTGCGTAGTCCCCAGGATATGATTTATTACTTCTTTGCTAAATATTTCCCTGCTCATAAGAAACAAGCTTCTTTGAGGGAAATATACAATTTTGTGCAAATTGAAGAAGAGAGTCTCCCACAAGCTTGGGGGAGGCTTCTCAAGTTACTTAATGCTTTGCCTGATCATCCTCTTAAGAAAAATGAAATACTTGATATCTTTTATAATGGACTAACCGATGCTTCCAGAGATTTCCTGGATAGTTGTGCTGGTTCTGTTTTCAGGGAAAGAACACTGGATGAAGCTGAAATCCTATTGAATAATTTGTCGACAAATAATTGGACACTTCCTGAGCCAGCTCCTGAGCCAGTTCCTGAACCTATTCCTAAACCAACTCCAAAGAAGAGAGGTGTTCTATTTCTCAGTCCTGAAGATATGCAAGAGGCAAAGAAATCTATGGAATAAAAAGGTATTAAAGCTGAAGATGTTAAGAATTTACCTCCTATTGAAGAAATACATGGTCTTAATTTACCGCCTGTTGAAGAAACATATGATCTTAATCCTTCACCTACTGAAGAAACTCATGGTCTTGATAACCCGACATAGGTACTAAAGGTAAATTCTCTCTATAGATATGATAAAGCTGAAATCCCTCCTACTAAAATTGCTAGCCAATGCTTGGATGAGTTTGATAACTTTATGGTTAAGCAAGAAGATTTCAATGCTTATTTTGGTAGACAATTAAAACAAAATGCTTATATGATTGAACACTTGGGTGATTATATGGCTAATGTTAATGATGAACTTAAGCTCATTAGTAAACATGCTTCTATGGTTACCACTCAAGTAGAACAAGTACTTAAGGCTCAAAATGATTTGCTCAATGAAATGAATAGTAAGAAAAATGATTATGTTGTTAGAGTGGCTACTAGAACTGGTAGAATGACTCAGGAACCTTTGTATCCTGAAGGCCACCCTAAGAGAATTGAGCAAGATTCTCAGAGAAATAATATTGATGCACCTAGTCCTTCTAAAAAAAAGAAAAAGAAAAATGATAAGACTTTGCATGCTTCTAGTGAACCTATTGCTGAACCACCTGAGAATCCAAATGATAATTATATTTCTCATGGTGAAACAGAATCTAATAATGAACATGAACCTAGTGAAAATGTTAATGATGATGTTCATGATGATGCTCAACCTAGTAATGATAATGATGTAGAAATTGAACCTGCTGTTGATCTTTATAACCCACAATCAAAGAATCAATGTTATGATAAGAGAGACTTGTTGCTAGGAAACATGGTAAAGAAAGAGAACCATGGATTCAGAAACCCATGCCTTTTCCTCCCAAACCATCCAAGAAAAAGGATGATGAGGATTTTGAGCGCTTTGCTGAAATGATTAGACCTATCTTTTTGCGTATGCATTTGACTGATATGCTCAAAATGAATCCTTATACTTTTAAGGGTGGAATACCTAAGAAACTAGGAGATCCAGGAGTACCAACTATACCATGCTCCATCAAAAGAAACTATGTTAAAACTGCTTTATGTGATCTTGGAGCCGGTGTTAGTGTTATGCCTCTCTCTTTATATCGTAGACTTGATTTGAATAAGTTGACACCTACTGAAATATCTTTGCAAATGGCTGATAAATCAACTGCTATACCTGTCGGTATTTGTGAGGATGTGCCTGTTGTAGTTGCAAACGTTACTATTTTAACGGACTTTGTTATTCTTGATATTCCCGAGGACGATAGTATGTCTATTATTCTTGGAAGACCCTTTTTGAATACTGCAGGGGCTGTTATTGATTGCAACAAATGCAATGTCACTTTTCATGTTAATGGCAATGAGCATACGATACACTTTCCGAAGAAACAACCTCAAGTTCATCGTATCAGTTCTATTGGAAAAATTCCATCGATTATATTTGGAGGTTTCGAATTTCCTCTTCCCACTGTCAAGAAGAAATATGATATTCTTATTATAGGGGATGTGCATATCCCCGTTGAGGTAACAAAGTGTTATTCAAAATTTCTCCGGTTTCATGTTATTCCGAATGAGTTTGTTAACAAGACTTGATCAACCTTGTTAGTGGATTCCTTTTGATGAGCATGAGATGGATGAAACTAGAAGGCACAACCTTCTATACCTTCTTTCTACTTTCTGTTATTTAGTTGAAATAAAGTAAAAATAGTATTTTTTCTGTTTGTTTTCTGATTTATCTGTGCAACATAAAAATGCCCCGAAAATAAAAGTTCTCCAAATGCCCTGAAAATGGAATATGATTTTTTCTAGAATATTTGAGAATTTCTGGCACTGAGAACACAGCAGGAGGGGCAAGCACCTGTCCACGAGGGTGGAGGGCGCGCCCCCTGCCTCGTGGGCCCACGGTGGCCCTCCTCCACTCATTCCTGCACCCATACACTCCTTCCTCCCACAAACACCAATATCCAGCTCAAGCACGAGTTCTAGCTCATTTTGCAACGATTTTCGATCTCCTTGCTCAAAGCACCTCTCACAAAACTGCTTGGGGAGATTGTTCCTTGGTATGTGACTCCTCCATTGGTCCAATTAGTTTTTGTTCTAGTGCTTTATTAATTGCAAATTTTTGCCTCCTAGGTGACCATGTTCTTGAGCTTGCATGTCAAATTTATATGGTTCCAAGTAGTTCTAATGCTTGATATAGACTCTAGGCACTTGTAGGAGTAGTTGCTATCAATTTTATTGAGTTTGGTTTACTTTTGTTTGAAGTCACTAAAAATTTCAGAATATTTCAGGAAATAATGAAGAGATTTTTGAGGGGCTCATCCAGCCGAAGCTCAAAGGAAAAGCAAAATGAAGAAGCACAGAGGCCAAAATAAAATTTGCCTCGCACCGCGGAGGTTCGGCCATGTGAATGGCCTTCCGATAATTTCTTGAGAGAAGCCGGGATTTATGATGATTTTTATTCATTGGCTGAGAACGCTGGCCTCACCGACTTCCTCCGCGACCAACGTCATCAGTATCTCTTACTCACTAATACTTTTGTGAAAAACTTCTACTACTTTCCTAAAGAAACACCTCCTTCAGTAGAGTTTCATTTATATGATGTTGTTAAGAAAATGCCACTAGAAGAATTTTGCAAGGTTTGCAAAATACCTTTCGAGGGTACCCTAGATGAACCACATCGTAAAGATGTGGACGGGTTTATTGACACCATTAATGTGGGGGAAACTAGGAAGGTTTCCGATGCAAGAATCACTAGCATACATTTTCCTGTTTTACGCTACTTTGCTTTATTTGCTAGTCGTTGCTTAATTGGTCGCGCAAACTGTGGAAACCTTAGTGTTCCTGATATTATCATTTTGCTCCACGGTTTATATTCCGATAACTCTGTTAGTATGGGCGGTATTATAAGCCGTTAAGTTTGAACCGTACTAAGGGTCCCATCTTTGGAGGTATTTATGCTTCACGCCTTGCTGCACATTTTAACATACCTATTAGGCTCTATGAGAAAGAAGAAAAATTGCAGCCCAATGCTTATTTAGATTATAGGAGTATGTTAGCGCATGATTTTATTGTTAAGAATAGGAAAGGGGCGCTTAAATATAAATTATTCTTTGATAAACATCACCCTGAGACTATTACCTTGCCTGCTCCTTCCTTGTTTAATTTATCTGAAGGTCTGTATCTCGTTCCGTGGGCGGCCATTCAAGCCTACCGGAACCCTACACCAGCCCCGGAGCCGGAACCACAATTTGAGCCTCCACGACAGTCTGATTATTTTTGGGATCCGGAGATGACTGCCAGCCAGTGGCAGTCAGAGTCCTCTTCATCTCAGTACGACCCTGGCTACAACTATGGATATCCGCCAGGCCATCCGTGGCAATGAACCAACTTAGGCCAAAAGCCTAAGCTTGGGGGAGTACGTATTTCCCAACGACATTACATTTATGTTCACACACACTCATTGCTAGATGTCGGTGCCCATACTTTTTCTCTGTAATATCCATGCTAGTTTATTTTTCTTTTTCCTGCTTTCTTCTTGTGTGTTTAATAAACTTTAAGAAAACCAAAAAAATAGTAATAGCTTTAGCTAGTTTACTTTTCTTGCTGTAGTAGTAGTAATTAAAAACAAAACCCAAAAAGATTTCCTGTTCTTCTTTTGCTTGTTGGGAGCTTTCCCGTGTAAATAGTTTTATTTCTTTCTTTGGGAGTCGATAGGAGAAGACCATAATTAAATTGTTGAAGTGGCTCTTATATGCATTATTGTTGATTTAACCAAGAGCCCATATTGCCTTGTCTTCTCCTGTTTATTGAATGCTCGCAGATTCCAGCTTAGTCCAATGCACGTGCACTATTATTATTATTCACATCGTTCAGTCGTGCAAGTGAAGGGCAATTATGATGATATATGATGAACTGACTGAGATGAGAAAAGCTGGTATGAACTCGACCTCTCTTGTTTTTGTAAATATGATGAGTTCATCGTTCCTGATTCAGCCTATTATGAATAAACATGTTTGCAATGACAATTAGAGATCATAGTTGCTCGTGCCATGCTTGATTACCTATGAGTTATAATGGTCTACCTTGCGTGCCAACATGCTATTAAAATGGTTGTGGCGTGGTATAGTGGGGTGGTATCCTCCTTTGAATGATTTAAGTGACTTGACTTGGCACATGTTCACACATGTAGTTGAAACAAATCAACATAGCCTTCACGATATTTATGTTCATGGTGGATTATATCCCACTCATGCTTGCATCCAATGTTTATTAATTTTAATGCAAGTTCATGACTGTTGTCGCTCTCTAGTTGGTCACTTCCCAGTCTTTTGCTACCCTTCACTTGTACTAAGCGGGAATACTGCTTATGCATCCAATCCCTTAAACCATAAAGTTATTCCAGATGAGTCCACTATACCTTCCTATATGCGGTATTTACCTGCCGTTCCAAGTAAATTTGTATGTGCCAAACGCTAAACCTTCAAATAAACATTCTGTTTTGTATGCTCGAATAGCTCATGTATCAATTAGAGCTGCCTTTATCTTCCATGTTAGGCGGGTTATTCTCAAGAGGAGTGGACTCCGCTCCTCATTCACGAGAAAATGGCTGGTCACCGGTATGCCCAGTCCCATGCTTTATGCAAATTAAATCAAAATAATTGCAAACAAAACTCCCACTCGGACTGTTGCTAGTTGGAGACACTCGTTGTTTCGAGCAAGTCATGGATTGATGCTTGTTGGTGGAGGGGGAGTATAAACTTTACCATTCTGTTTGGGAACCGCCTATAATGTGTGTAGCATGGAAGATATTGCCATCTCTTAGTTGTTATGTTGACAATGAAAGTATGCCTCTCAAAATATTATTTATCTCTATTTCTAAACCGAGCTCTATCACCTCTACAAATCCCTGCTTCCCTCTGCGAAGGGCCTATCTATTTACTTTTATGTTGAGTCATCACCCTCTCATTAAAAAGCACTAGCTGGAGAGCGCAGCTGTCATTTGCATTCATTACTATTAATTTATATTGGGTATGACTATGACTGGATCTCTTTTACCATGAATTACAATGTCTAGTCAGTCCTTGATCTTTAAAGGTGCTCTGCATTTATGTTTTGCGGTCTCAGAAAGGGCTAGCGAGATACCATCTTGTTATATCATATCATGATTGTTTTGAGAAAGTGTTGTCATCCGAGATTTATTATTATGGCTTGCTAGTTGATTATGTCATTGATATGTGTAAACATGAGACAAATGTGGTTAGTCATAATCTTTGCTGAAAACTTGAATGCTGGCTTTACATATTTACAACAACAAGAGCAAACAGAGTTTGTAAAAGTTTTTCTTTATCACTTTCAGTTTATCAACTGAATTGCTTGAGGACAAGCAAAGATTTAAGCTTGGGGGAGTTGATAAGTCTCCGTCGTATCTACTTTTCCAAACACTTTTGCCCTTGTTTTGGACTCTAACTTGCATGATTTGAATGGAACTAACCCGGACTGACGCTGTTTTCAGCAGACTTTCCATGGTGTTATTTATGTGCAGAAACAAAAGTTCTCGGAATGACCTGAAACTCCACGGAATGTCTATTTGGAAATAATAAAAAATCCTTGCAAAAGATGAAGACCAGGGGGCCCACACCCTGTCCACGAGGGTGGAGGGCGCGCCCTCCCCCCTAGGGCGCGCCCCCCTACCTCGTGGGACCCCTGGAGCTCCTCCGACCTCAACTTCAACTCTATATATTTGCTTTCGGGGAGAAAAAAATTGGAGAGAAGAATTCGTCGCGTTTTACGATACGGAGCCGCCGCCAAGCCCTAAAACCTCTTGGGAGGGCTGATCTGGAGTCCGTTCGGGGGTCCGGAGAAGGGAATTTGTCGCCGTCGTCATCATCAACCATCCTCCGTCACCAATTTCATGATGATCACCGCCGTGCGTGCGTAATTCCATCGTAGGCTTGCTGGACGGTGATGGGTTGGATGAGATCTATCATGTAATCGAGTTAGTTTTGTTAGGGTTTGATCCCTAGTACCCACTATGTTCTGAGATTGATGTTTCTATGACTTTGCTATGCTTAATGCTTGTCACTAGGGCCCAAGTGCCATGATTTCATATCTGAACCTATTATGTTTTCATGAATATATGTGAGTTCTTGATCCTATCTTGCAATTCTATAGTCGACTACTATGTGTTATGATTCGGCAACCCCAACGTGACAATAATCGGGACCACTCCCGGTGATGATCATAGTTTGAGGAGTTCATGTATTCACTATGTGCTAATGCTTTGTTCCGGTACTCTATTAAAAGGAGGCCTTAATATCCCTTAGTTTCCATTAAGACCCCGCTGCCACGGGAGGGTAGGACAAAAGATGTCATGCAAGTTCTTTTCAAACTATGTATGCACGTATGACTATATTCGGAATACATGCCTACATTATATTGATGAATTGGAGCTAGTTCTGTGTCACCCTATGTTAGGACTGTTACATGATGAACCGCATCCGGCATAATTCTCCATCACCGATCCAATGCCTACGAGCTTTTCACATATTGTTCTTCGCTTATTTACTTTTCCGTTGCTACTGTTACAATCACTACAAAACACCAAAAATATTACTTTTGCTACTGTTACCTTTGTTACCGTTACCACTACTATCATATTACTTTGCTACTAAATACTTTGCTGCAGATATTAAGTTATCCAGGTGTGGTTGAATTGACAACTCAACTGCTAATACTTGAGAATATTCTTTGGCTCCCCTTGTGTCGAATCAATAAATTTGGGTTGAATACTCTACCCTCGAAAACTGTCGCGATCTCCTATACTTGTGGGTTATCACTAGCTCTTTAGCATGCGTTGGTTTTCCCTTGAAGAGGAAAGGGTGATGCAGCTAAGTGACGTAAGTATTTCCCTCAGTTTTTGAGAACCAAGGTATCAATCCAGTAGAAGGCCACACGCAAGTCCCTCGTACCTACACAAACAAATAAGAACCTTGCAACCAACGCGATAAAGGGGTTGTCAATCCCTTCATGGCCACTTGCAAAAGTGAGATCTGATAGAGATGATAAGATAATATATTTGGTATTTTTATGATAAAGATTAAATGTAAAGATTGCAAAATAAACGGCGATAGAAATAGCTAGTTGACGGAAGATTAATATGATGGAAAATAGACCCAGGGGCCATAGGTTTCACTAGTGGCTTCTCTCAAGATAGCATAAGTATTACAGTGGGTGAACAAATTACTGTCGAGCAATTGATAGAATTGAGCATAGTTATGAGAATATCTAGGCATGATCACGTATATAGCCATCACGTCCGCAACAAGTAGACTGACTCCTGTCTGCATCTACTACTATTACTCCACACATCGACCGCTATCCAGCATGCATCTAGAGTATTAAGTTCATAAGAGCAGAGTAACGCATTAGGTAAGATGACATGATGTAGAGGGATAAACTCAAGCAATATGATATAAACTCCATCTTTTTATCCTCGTTGGCAACAATACAATACGTGTCGTTTCCCCTACTGTCACTGGGATCGAGCACCGCATGATTGAACTCAAAGCTAAGCACTTCTCGCATTGCAAGAAAGATCAATCTAGTAGGCCAAACCAAACTGATAATTCGAAGAGACTTGCAAAGATAACCAATCATACGTAAAAGAATTCAGAGAAGATTCAAATATTGTTCATAGATAATCTTGATCATAAACCCACAATTCATCGGATCTCGACAAACACACCACAAAAGAGCTACATCAAATAGATCTCCAAGAAGATCGAGGAGAACTTTGTATTGAGATCCAAAGAGAGAGAAGAAGCCATCTAGCTAATAACTATGGACGCAAAGGTCTGAGGTAAAATACTCACACATCATCAGAGAGGCTGTGGTGTTGATGTGGAAGCCCTCCGTGATCGATGCCCCCTCCGGCGGAGCGCCGAAAAAGGCCCCAAGATGGTATCTCAAGGGTACAGAAGGTTGCGGCGGTGGTATTAGGTTTTCGTGGTGCTCCTCGATGGTTTCGGGCTACGTAGGTATATATAGGAGGAGGAAGTAGGTCGGTGGAGCTACGAGGGGCCCACGAGGATGGAGGGCGTGCCCAGGGGGGTAGGCGCGCCCCCTGCCTCGTGGCCTCCTTGTTGATTGCTTCACGTCCACTCCAAGTCCTCTGGATCACGTTTGTTCCAAAAATCACGCTCCCGAAGGTTTCATTCCGTTTGGACTCCGTTTGATATTCTTTTTCTGTGAAACATTGTAATAGGCAAAAAAACAGCAATTTGCACTGGGCCTTGGGATAATAGTTTAGTCCCAAAAATAATATAAAAGTGTATAATAAAGCCCATTAAAAATCCGAAACAGAATATATAATAGAATGGAGCAACAAAAATTATAGATACGTCGTAGACGTATCACGCACCCTGGTGGGTTGTGATCCCCATGTGGGCCCCTCACTTATCTTTTCACACCACATCATCACTCACCTCTAGAAAAAAATCTCCATTGCTCTCTCTCTCTCTTGTCTTCTTGCTCTCAAACCCGCGGATTTCGATCTCTTTGCTCGAAGTTCAGTTTCCGAAACTGTTTCGGGGGATTGTTGCTTGGTATGTGACTCCATCGTTTGTCCAATTAGTTTTGTTTTAGTGGTTTATATTTTGAATAATTAGCTACACTTGGTGCTGCTGTAGATGAGCTTGCATGTTAAATTCTTAGAGTTCTAAGAAGTTTGAATGTTTTCTATCGTCTATGGATTCATCATGATTAGAGGACCTTGTGATTTAAGGGGAATGTATCTCCCTATAACCGCAAGATCCCTAACATAGTGTTTGCGTCCTTATCTCCTCTCGGACCCACTTGGGTGTTGCGGGACATGGGACCCGAGAACCTAGGAACTCGTTCTTCAGGAGAAAAGGGGTCAAATTGCCCGCAAAATGTCCCTCGTGCAATCAGGTACTCATACTCACCGACATAGTTTATAAGAATGTGCCATTAAAATTTAGAAACTATACATGCATTTAGGATGTATCATCCCACCTCCTCTCTCCCTTTCGCCAATCTCGGCGGCAGACAGAGGAGTGGGGACCCGCAGCTTGATGTATTTTAGTTCTAGTAGGTTGTAGATTCCTCTTTGTTTTGGTTAGCTCATTAACCCGGTGGCATCGGTGAGGAGGCAGCGGCGATGATGGAACCTTGTAAAAATGTTGATCTGGAAGTAGTCAAAATACAATGTTACGTATGCCTCTTTATAGTGGATATATAGACTGTGCTTTTCTTGCGGTTATTCTAGAGTATGGTTGACTAAAATGGAATCAAAGGAATACATAGGCATATGAATACATATTCCTCTTTATTTTCCGAAGAGAAGATACAGAAGTTAGGAAGGCTACTTGTTGTGCTTCAAATACAATTTTGGCACTATTCTTCAAACTAGAACAGAGAGCTATAATATAATACGACTGCAATACATAATCTCTTTCATGTACTACAACTTATTTGTTGAACAAGCAGGACACTACTGAAGTAAACCGATGAACGGAGACGTGGTAATCCTGGACTGCCATATGTGTCATTTCAAGCATGGGCGGCTGCATCGTCTGATCCTCCTGGTTTGCCTACTCTTCATTGGAGATATCGATCTGGCTCCACATGCCTCTTAATGGCAGTACACTAGCTCCAGCAGAATCGCCCCAGAGCTGTAAACAAGACGTAGCTCCAAATCGAATTGCGGGCCTCTTTTGCACTTCTTGCCATGCATGCGAACGTGTTTCCTCCCGGCCGGTTCTCGAGTCGCCATTGCTTCGTTAGTGCCTTGACGCCTTTCTGAAATCGCTTTGATCCCCGCCGGTCTTCCAGATCACGCCGGTCAAAATCTCTCATACACAACGCCACGACGGTCGCATTCCACCTTGGCCCAAACGGCGAGCGGCAGCGGGCGGTCCATCATCCAGACATTAGGGCACCGGTAAGCTTCGTGGCAGAGGGTGTCCGCCACCTGATTTCCCCTCACGATACACATGTTGCACGTGACAAACCCGGAAGCAGCCTAGGAGTCGCACGATCTCATCCTTCATCATCGACAGGATACGCGTGTGCCCGGACTCCCCACGCAGCAGCCTGACCAGCGTCAGGTCATCTCCCTCGACCACCAACGAACTGAACCCCTGACAAGCCCGCGCATCAGCGCCCTGGCTTCTACTACGCCCACGCCCGCATGCTCCGTCCTCTCCGTGTATGCCACTATGGCGTGGCCACCACTGTTCCGGATCACCCCTCCAATGCTGGCACGCCCGGACCCGTCATGCTTCACCGATCCGTCAAAGTTCAGCTTGCACCAACCCAAAGGAGGGCGGCTCCGGTGCACAAGTGCCACGACGCGTTTTGGCCGGTGAAACGTGTTGCCGGCAGCCAGATGTGGCCGGGGCATTGGCAGGTATGGTGACGTGGTGCCATGATGGCCGAGCTGAAGGGGCACCGGCCTTGGCACGGCAAGAGTCGCCATAGCCGGCCGGCGACTAGGAAGGAGAGATTGCGTTTAGCTTAGCTAGAGAGGTGATTGGGAGGGAGAGAGAGAGGTAGAGAGGCGATCAGCAGGAGAGGTTTAGGGCGATGTAGATCGAGATTGCATGCATGAACTCTGGATATAAGATACGAGGAGATGTTTACGAAATGAGGTCCACGAAGGAGTTCGCATCGTAATCGTGGTGCATGTTAGCTTGCTTTGTACATACACAATGACTTGCTCGGACTCACTGCCATAAAACTAACACGTAGCCAATTCGGGCATGCATACATGCATTTACCACCGGCCAGCTATCTATTATAGTACACTACCAGACCCACGTGTGCAAGCCTTGTCAAAGGGCATCAACAACGCCGACCCGTAAATTTGCTCTCGCATTCGTTCTCGTGAAGACCAGTCCACGGATACGGATGTGAGACATGACCATCCAACGCTGCCTGCATATATTTCGAATCAAGATAAAATTTATGCAAACACCACGGATTTTCATCTAAACCGAATGAAATTCATTATATTTCATACATTTTCCATTAAAAAGGTGGCCGAAACCTAAACCTATCCTACGGAGGCGCCCGTTGTCCACTTGTTTTGTATTCCGCATAGACGTCCACGTCGTTCATCTGCCGTCTTCATGAACGGTGACTGGGTTCAGGACCTACGAAGTGAAGGTGTGGTCTTCGGTGAGGAAGAGTAGAACATGGGAGACAGACTGGCGCACTTTGGACACATTGCCATGCCACCTCCCATGCCCTATTCATCCTCGGAGTAGTCCGCGACCTATCCATCGCCAACACCGGTGGATGTGAGGACGCGCATCTGGCAGCATTTGAGTCTTCCACTACTGAAGAAGGGCTTATAGGTGAACTGAAAAGAGTGATGGACGGGACATAGGAACCTCCACTGCTGGTTAGCAAAAGTAGCAGTGGCGAATGCCACAACACAACCGCCAGAGTTGCTGCAGTAGTAGTGGCGGGTGCAGCACTACACCCACCACAAATAAGGACCGCTAAGTATGGCCACGTGATTAATGTGGTCGGTGACGGGTGCTTAGCCTCACCCCTCATGGTTTAGTGCCTGCAAGCGGCTTCAAAAAATAAATTTTATACAGGTGTAGCTGTGGCGGGCATAGGCCCCTACCTATCACAACTAAATTAGTTGTCTAGTTTGCCCCAAATCGAATCGACTTTACCACCCGCCACCTGAAAGTAGCAATGGCGGGCGGGTTGGTGCGCCCGTCCAACATACAAACTCAATCGACCTACGTACACACGCATGCCCGCTCCCCTATCCCACTTCACTCTCTTACTCTCACTCTCTCCACCTCGTCGCCATCGGCTCATCCACGATGCCCAAGTCACCGTCACCGTCCACAGCCGTCGTCAGCCTCACCATACTCGTCGCTGCCCTAGCCCTCCACCGCATGTCGACCTCGTCCTTGATCCGCCGCTCCGTCGCCCTTGAAGACAATCCGCCCTGTCACCCTCCGCTCCGGCTGGTAACACATCGTCGTTCCCGCTTGCCTCTCCGCCTTTCCTCCTTGCCACCCGCGGCCGCGGCCGCCACACACACGGACAGCCGCAGCAACAGCCACGCACACGCACATATACGTTGGACTAGGGTTAGGGGTAGGGTATTGCTATTAATGTGTTCATATTCGTTAATGAGTTCAGTTTGTTCATACTAGAGTTCAATTATAGTTGTAGTTTCTAGTTCTATAGTTTTGAAGGCGCATATCAAAACAACTATAGTTGTAGCAGCCACATACATAACCATCAACGAGGAAAACCAATTTGTTCATATTAGTGGTCAGTTATATATTCTCGCATATATATCGTATTATTATGTACATTATTTCTATTCATATCGAGTTCAATAATATGTTGTAGTAGATGTGTTCAGTCCATTACAGGTATACAGACTATAAGTGCTAAAGTTTTAGCGAAACGTTGTTTTATTTCCACTTCTTCAAATTTCTACCACTTAATAGTCCTTTTTTATGCAAAGGTCATGGCAAATTTCTTTGTTGATTTCTTATTCATATTGTACTGTAGTAGATCTCTTTATTTTTTTACAGGGATTCATAAGATAAGCGCTAAAGTTTTGACGAAACGTTGGTTTATTTCCGTTTTGCCAAATTTTAGCACATAATGTGTCCATTTTTCAAGCCAAAATGTTTGTTTGTTTTTAATTCATATTGTGTTGTAGTAGATTTCTTAAGTTCTTTCACCAAACTTATTTATCTGCATGTTCTAGGTCAATTTTTTGTAAATGGCGGACAACGACAGATACCGGGGTGTTTTCCAGAGGCCCTGGGAAAGTGGGGCACCCAACGATTGGTTAATGGTCTGGGTGGGGTTTGGAACAAGGGAGGGCCGTCAAATATGATGGTTTGTGCAAGCTCATGTATAGGTGGGCGTTCACAATTGATGGGGAGTTTGAGGGGATTGCACCAAAATTAGTTTTTGAGACGGAGCGTTTTTGACATAATGCTCTTATATTATGAGACGGATATAAACAACGCTCTTATATTATGGGACGGAAGGAGTACGTTCGAAGCATATCTTTCTCAGACATGATTAACAAAAGCATGCATTAATAATGTATTTTATTAACATACACAGAAATTGGACTAAGCCTCAGTGTAAATATCAGCCCCCAACAAACACGTAATGCAGTGCCAGAAAACATATTTAGAGAGGTCCACTTCTTCCCCGTCTCTCTATCCAACAAACTCGTAATACAATGAGTGTACTAGATACAAAAGATCAGAATTATTATTTAAAATTTTAGTTAAAATTAGGCTCTGTGCATAAGTACCATAAATTTCAAAGGCATCGATAATTAATTCAGAACTATTTAAGTTGTCGTCTCCGGTTTACAATTGAGGCCAGCATAGTAAAGAGTTTACAATGGAATATCTTCAAATATGAAATTGGTGTTTAATCTTTATAGCTACTACTTCGACAATTTCTTGCACGGGACAACTAGGCAAAACAAGATAAATACGAGATTACGTGTCTTAATTGTGTTGTTGCTGGTGCCGCCATGTTGTACCCTTGCATGGTGAACTATCGAGGCTTGGATTTGATTGGTCTCCTTCCGTATTCTGAATTTCTGATTCAGATCTTTGGCAGCATCAAATTTCAATCTCAAAATTTGGTCATACAACGGCAGGCGCCACACAGAGGAGATGAAAAGGCGAGGAGGCCACATGAAATGAATGGACTTCTGAAGGCAACCAGAGGAGTGGGGACCCGCAGCTTCATAAATTTTAGTTCTTGTAGGTCGTAGATTCCTCTTTGTTTTGGTTAGCTCATTACCCCGGTGGCATCCGTGAGGCAGCGGCGATGATGGCACCTTGGAGTAATGTTGCTCAGAAAGTAGTCAAAATATAATGTTACATATGCCTCTTCATAGTGGACGTACTGCTGTTTCAAACTATATTTTTTCTGATGAAAATAATGTCAACATTGTATTTGAGGCACAACAACTAGCCCCCTTGACTTCTGTATCTTTCTCCTCAGAAAAAATATAATTCAAGGTGGTCATGGTGCAGGGCAGCGGCGGCGGCGCACCTACGGCTTGCCGAAGTCGTGAGAGGAGAATAGAGGTCAGGGAAGACCTTTTATTTTTTGGGAGGGTTAGCGATCAGGCGATGTCCAAATTTTGACTGAATCAACAACTGAATCAACATTTGACTGAATCAACATTTGTTGATTCAGTTGGACGCTTGTTGACTGAATTTGGACAACGCCTGATCAACAACTGAATCAACCTTTGTTGATTCAGTTGGACTATCCCTCCCAAAATTTTGACTGAATCAACGACGCTTATTGACTACCTTGGACCCTGTTGATTGATTTAACTTTTTTGACAAGCCACAGAAGACTAGTGAGACCTGAAATGGGATTTTTTATCTCCTCACCACAGTTATGATCTTCTTCTCGGAATTTATAGAGTTTGAGATGGTTACAGAACGAAACGACATTAACATGCATTCCAACCATTGTAGTGAAAATTAGTAGGTTAGTTTAATAAATACTAAATATTGCAGAAAAACTATACTCCATCTGTTCCTTAATATAAGTCTTTTTTAGAGTTTTCAATATGGACTACATAGGAAGCAAAATGAGTGAATCTACACCTAAAATACATCTATATACATTCGTATATAGTCTATATTCAAATCTCTAAAAAGACCTATATTTAGGAACGGAGGGACCACGAAATTGAGATGATTTTATATTTTCAAAAGTTATAGATATATTTAGGACGTACCGTCCAATGAGGTCAGCCCGCTAGGGTACGCTATTGCTGCTAAAAAATATTGGGTTCACCATGTGACTCTCTCTCTCTCTCTCTCTCTCTCTCTCTTTCTCATGTTTCTCTCTCCTGTGAAAGAGGCGAGTCTATGTTTGTTTTCTCTCTCATATGATCTTTGAAATTGGCAAGACATTCTAATTTTTTGAAACTTTGGAAATTAGGGTAGTTTTAAATTTCAAAAGTTGGGCTTGAAATTTCTGAAAATATGTATTCAATCAATTATGCATAAGTTACCCACCCAAGGGAAACTTTGACGAGCTGGACTTTTCAACAAGTAAAAAACCACCTGGCCTGAAAGTGACTCCCATGGAGGAATCCCGCCAGATAGCCGCATGTGCTCAATTGTTTTAGAGCATCTATATACAAACGGACGGGCAAATCCGGGTCCCTATTCATCTGTGGATCAAATCCGCGGACAGCGCTGGTACGCCCCTTCAATGTCCTCATTTGTAACTACAATCACCAGTTTTGAAAGCTCAAATCCATCTAAAGACATGCACGTTGATCATTAGACATAAACAATAAATAACGCACATGAATACAAATTATAAAAAAATACATAGTTTAAACATAAAATTTGTTTACAATGTATACTGAACATAAAATACATAGATCATTGATTTCCAGCGTAGATCACATAAGATCAATGAGATCATTCAAAATTTGCATGTGCAGTTGTTGGTCTTAAAGTCGTCGATGCATCACAAGAAAGGAGACAACATGCTCCGCCTCATGTTCGGGGAGGCAGACCTGAATTCCAGTCTTCTCAAAATCATGTGTGCGGGCTGCCGCTTCGTCTTCATTGTCCATAATCATGTTATACCATGACAAGCATGCCCCGTATTATAGTTGTGTCTAGGGATGGTGTAGTTGTATGCAGAGCATGACCATCACAAAGTCTCTTGAACATAGAAGATCCTTCGAGCATATTTATGTCATTGTTAGAACCAGGCGAGACAGAGAAAGTGTGTCAATTCCATAATTCCTTCGATACCACTGCTTCAAGCATAATGTAGCCTCTTTGGTGTGATCTTGGTACTGCCAGCGCAAATCTTGGGGCAGTTCTTGCAATGCCAATGCATGCAATCAACTGAACTGAGCATACCTAGAAAACCTCTAGGTGCTTGAATTACCATTCACCTTTTTGTGTCCTCGATAGGTTCTCTCAAGTACTCCAAACACCTTCAACATTGTGCATGCAAACTGCACCGTGGGATTCAGGCAGCCTTAACATAAGCAAGCATCCTGAGAGCAGCCCTGAGAGCAGTCGTGCATTTCTGCAAAGGAGAGAAGGAAACTTACCCGAAAAATTCTTGCTCTGCTTGAAGTAGTCATCAGCCTCCTCCACGGCATTCACTATGCGCAGGAACAAATCTATGCTGATCCGGAAGTGACGTTGAAAAAACCTTCATGGTACATTGGGTCCGGTTTGTAGTACTTGTAGAGAAGCTTTGCGCCAAACATACTGTCTCGGGGAATAACTCTCCTGCCCTTTATTGAACCCTTGAAGTTCAACACATGCTCCTTTTGCTTCTCCAATTCTTCCTGGATGCTCACCATCATCATTTCAGAATCTTCGTCGTTTGAATCCGACGAATCGATGAACTATCTGTATATGAACTCGCCAGGATCCTTGTTTGCATACTTATCATCCGATGACGAATCCATCGTTTGCCTAAGAATGAACAAAAGAATAAAATACTATCCAGATATTTCATCGAGCACATAAAGCGTGAGGTGTATGTCCAAAGAAGTTGCACGTACTTAGGCAACTTCTGATGGCGGCGACCCTATCTGGTGATGGCACAGTCAGTGGCTTTGTTGACTGGGGCCTTCGGTGATGGCTGTATGGGTTACGGATGACGGTGCAGCTACGGTGGCGGTTGTGTCGCTGAGGCAAAAATGAGGAGAGAAAGGGGACAAGTCAGGCTAGGTCGGTGATGTTCTCAAAAGATTTGAAATGGGCCCTGGCCGATAGCCCGACGTGACAGACGCGTCCGGGCAACCCCATACCGCCCACATATGGGCTGGGAATGGGTGCCAGGCAGCCCAAAAGTAATTGAATGAATCCAAAGAGATAATTTAAACTCATTAAATTCTCCTAAAAAATTTAAACTCATTAAAAGCCTACCTTTCTAACACTGCCCCCTTTAACTTTCTACCATAGTTAGAGCCATGTTGATAAATATTTATCTTTGCCAATTAATATTTCACTTTTAACTGAATGAGGTAGTAATTAAATTGGACAGGCCTTATCTTTGGGTCACATTTATTTTCTACTTGATTTGGGGAGAGACTTCCATGCTATATAACGAGGTGGATCAGCAGAGAAGCACCGTGTCAGTGAAGGAAGAGCGGCAGATCCACCGAAATGGCAAGCATTGCTCTCGTTCTCGCGTTTTGCTTCTTGGGCTTCTTCGTGCCCGCCCCTTCCGTGGCGTCGCCCTCCAACAACAACGACTTCCTCCGGTGCCTCTCGACGAGCATCCCCAGCCAGCTCGTGCTGACGCCGAGCTCGCCGTCCTTCACGCCGCTCCTGGTGTCGTCCATCAGGAACGCCAGGTTGGTGGCGCCGGCCACGGCGAGTCCTCCGCTGTGCATCGTGACGCCCACAAACGCGTCGCACGTCCAGGCCGCCGTGCGCTGCGGGCGCCGCCACAGCGTGCGCGTCCGCGTGCGCAGCGGCGGGCACGACAACGAGGGCCTCTCGTACCGGTCGACCACCCCCAACGGCGAGGCGTTCGCCGTGATCGACCTCGCCAAGCTCCACGCCGTCCACGTCAACCCCCACGAGGCCACCGCGTGGGTCGAGACCGGGGCCACCACCGGAGAGCTCTACTACCGCGTCGCCACGGCCGCGCCACGGCTGGGCTTCCCGGCTAGCGTGTGCCCGACCGTGGGCGTGGGGGGCATCATCAGCGGCGGCGGCATAGGCCTCATGATGCGCAAGTATGGACTCTCGGCCGACAACGTCCTCGACGCCACCATGGTCGACGCCAACGGGAACCTGCTGGCGAACAAGAAGGCCATGGGGGACGACCTCTTCTGGGCCATCCGCGGCGGCGGCGGCGGGAACTTTGGCATCGTGCTGGCGTGGAAGCTAAGGCTTGTACCGGTCCCACCGAAGGTGACCTTCCTCAAAATCGCCAAGACCATGGACCAGGGCGCCATCGACGCGGTGACCAAATGGCAAACGCTCGCACCGGCACTCCCCGACGACCTCAGCGTACGTGTCGTCATCCAAAAGAGCCAGGCCAACTTCCAGTCCCTATACCTCGGCAACTGCAGTACGGTGGTGGCGACAATGCGCAGCCGGTTCCCGGAGCTCGGGGTGACGAGCGCCAACTGCAAGGAGATGAGCTGGCTGCAGTACACGGCATACATATACTTCGGCGACGCCATCAACAGCAAGCCGCTAGAGGCGCTCCTCCTCAACCGGTCCACCACCCTAGGCCCCTTCGTCAAGAACAAGTCTGACTACGTCAAGAAAGCCCTCACCAAGGAGACCTGGAAGAAGATCTTCCTCTGGCCCAACGGTGCGGCGTCGGGGCAGCTCATCCTCGAGCCGCACGGCGGAATAATGGGCCGCATCTCCGCCAACAAGATCCCGTTCCCGCACCGGAGCAGCGTGCTTTACAACATCCAGTACGTGGAGTTGTGGAAGGGCAAAGAGGTCGGGGGCGACACTACACCGAACTGGATCGGGGGCCTTTACGAGTTCATGACGCCGTACGTGAGCAAGAACCCGAGGGGCGCGTACGTGAACTACCGGGACCTCGACATGGGCGTGAACAAGGTGGTTGGTGGGGTCACGTGTTATGAAACTGCCAAGGTGTGGGGCGAGAGGTATTTTGGCTCGACAAACTTCAGGAGGCTCGCCAAGATCAAGCGCAAGGTGGACGCCAGCGACTACTTCCGGAATGAGCAAAGCGTGCCGCCACTTCCCTTGAACTAGTGGTCAAGCTGTGCAAATCAATCGCATTTGACTTTATTGTAACTACTAATAATAATTCTGATGGGCTAAAAAGGTCATTTGCATTTACCAACATAATTATGATAAAGTGCTCAGTTTTTTTCTAATATAAGTTTTCCATTTTTCTTATTTGCAAGTGAATTTGTGTGAAATTTATGAGATTTTTTAAGACTGCGTCACTACCAAGAGATTACTACTATGTGGTAAAATATTATATGACAAGTGTTGGACTATTAGCCGAGTGTTTTTTAACGGGCACTCGGCAAATGAGCCGTTTTCCCGAGTGTACCGGCGATAGCACTTTGGCAAAAAATGACACTTGACAAACCATGATCATTGTGGGTATGTTTTTTATAAGACACTCGATAATGAAGGGTAATTTTCATCAATTCTGAGTAGTTTTAATAGCGGATTGGAAGAAAAAATCGGAGAAACGCATCGTTCTTATTAATACGTATAGATAAGTTATCATTCCTCTTGCGAGGAAACCATACAAAACGCATGCCCTCCGTTCTTCACATGACCCTCGTTATCTCATCACACGACAAGCAGTCATCATGCCCTAACATCGTGGGGATCAACGGGAGCATAGAAGACTGCGTTCACCTCTTCTAGACGCCATCATGCGGCAAACTTGAAGCAGATTTGGAAAGAAAAATAGAGGAGGATAACTCTGTCTTTTCTTGTCAGTTAATTTCTCTAGAAGATGTTTTTTCTTTGGGAAAGAGGCGAAATGGTCAAATTCCACGCAAGTTTGTGGCAAAAATCAGTTACAATATAAAAGAAGCGTAAATTGTGAAAGTCAAAGATTAAACTTCCTGAAAATGAAATGGAGAGAAAAACAAATAGCCCTGCCCGACGCCACGCTCCGCCCGTCGTTGTTGTCGTGCGCTCCTCCCTGCTACCGCTTCCGTGCCCGCCACTACGCCATGGTGAGCATCAGCTGATCGCCGCCACGCTCGCCGCTGTCTTTTCCACGGCGCCGAACCCGCTCATCAAACGCACGCAGCCGCCCGAGCGCCTCGTCGAACGTCATCTCGTCGAGGTTGCAGAACTGCTCGATGCAGGCGACGACGGGGAACAGCCGATCGGGGACGTTGTCCAGGAGCTTTTTCACCAGCTCCGTGTCGCCGAGCGTCTCCCCGAGGTTCGTGAACCGCGCCATCATCCCCGCCAGCCTCCCGGCGTACGCATCCAGCGCCTCGCCGTCCGCCATCTTCAGGCGGTCGAACTCCCCGCGCAGCGTCGCCCGCCTCACCACGCGCACCCGATCGGCGCCGACGAACCTCACCTTCAGCGAGTCCCATACCTCCCTGGCGGTGAGCTTCGTCGCCACCTGAAGCAGCACGTCCTCCGACAGCGCGCCGAAGATCATCGTCCACGCCGTCTTGCATTTCTTGCTGTTCACCGCCGCGCCTCCCGGCGCCACCGCCTCCCACACAGTGTGGGCGTCGAGGATCGCCTGCACCTTGATCGCCCACACCGTGTAGTTGTCCGGCGTGAGTATCGGCATCGCCATCGACACCGATCCGCCTGCGTCGCCGCCGTGTGGGACGAGCGCCATTGTCGTCGGTGATCGCCCGAACCGAAGCTTTGTATACCAATTGATGGTGCCGCTCCTCACTCGCTGTTGCTCCCTTGCTCGCCCTAGCCCTCGCTCGCAGCTCTTCCTTCGCCTGCTATGGCACACACCAACGAAGAGGGAGAAGAAGGAGAAAGACACAAGTACAGAGAGGACACGGGATATTTCCACGGCGCACGAACTCCATCGCGGCAACCACAGTTGTATTCCCTCAAGCACGAACTCGAGCCACAGCCTCCAGATCACAATGATCCCCGCAGGGCTTAAATACTCGGGCCACCACAGGAGCACGTACCCCACGCCTCCTGCCCGCTAGCGCGTCCGATCTGCCCGCTCTGGCTGCGCCCTCGCCGCGCACGTACGCGATCGGGTCGCACCGAGCCCGCACGATCCCCACGCGCGCGCCCTGCGGATCAACCAAAACAACCTAGCCCTACACTTATGCATACGGTGTACACACACCAGGAAACGCCCGTGCACTCACACGCACACACGCCACGCTCCCGATCCGTCCCGCGCGCGCATACACGCACGCCCGACGCGATTGCCGTGGCTTATTGCCAACAGGTACACGGGCCAGTGGCGTCATAGGCGGACGAGCGAGCAAGAACCATGAGCGCAAGCAATGTTTCTGGTGGTGAGAAAGACCGGAGAAGTAAGAAAGAAACAAAATTAACAAACCATGAGCGACGCTGTCACCAGCAAGCCGCTAGAGGCGCTCTTCCTCAACCGGTCAACGACCCTAGGCCCCTTCGTCAAGAACAAGTCCGGCTACGTCAAGAAAGCCCTTACCAAGGAGACCTGGAAGAAGATCTTCCTCTGGCCAAACGGCACGGCATTGGGGCAGCTCATCCTCGAGCCGCACGGCAGAATAATGAGGCGCATCTCCGCCGCCAAGACTCCGTTCACGCACCGGAGCAGCGTGCTCTACAACATCCAGTACGTGGAGCTGTGGAACGGCAAAGAGGCCGGAGGCGACGTTACACCGAACTGAATCGGGAGCCTTTACGTGTTCATGATGCCGAACGTGAGCAAACTTCAGGGGACCTCGACATGGGTATGAACAAGGTGGTCGGCCGGGTCACGTGTTATGAAACTACCAAGGTGTGGGGCGGGAGATATTTCGGCCCGGCAAACTTCAGGAGGCTCTTCAAGATCATGCGCAAGATGGACGCTAGCGACTACTTCCCGAATGAGCAGAGCGTGCCGCCACTTCCCTTGAACTAGTGGTCAGGCTGTGCAAATCAATCGTGTTTGACCGTATTGTAACTGCCAATAATAATTGTGATGAGCTAAAAAGGTCATTAACATTTGTCAATATAATTATGATAAAGTGCTCAGTTTTTTTCTAATATAAGTTTTACGTTTTTCTTAGTCTCATCTGCAAGTGAATTTGTGTGAAATTTATGAGATATTTTAAGACTGCGCCACTACTAAGAGGTTACTACTATGAGGTAAAATAAATTTCAGGGAATTTTGCTCAGTCTGTGAAATTTATGAGCCCTCTTTGGGTGATGTGCAATTTTTGCTCAGTCTGTATTGAAGGTCTAGAAATAATTTTCAGACAATTTTTTGTTGATGATTAATTTTATCACCAAATTACAATCATATAGATCTCCAAAAACATTACATGCATATATTATGAACTAGAGGTAAGAAAGCATGAAATAATAAAATTGATACTAAATCCGAGTTATGTTGCGCACTGTTGATGGTTCAAGACATGGTGTGTGTGCGAAGCTGAGAGGGGTGACCATGTTCAGGTTCATGGCAAGACTACACAGTCTAACCACCAGAACTCGTCACGTGAAAATAATGGTGAGTCAACAAGGAAACTCAATGGCATCAGAAGCTTTTGATGGGCTCACACGTACAGAGTGACAGTTGATTCGAAGGGAACTAGTTGCATGAAAAGGAGAAAGCTCCGTAACATGGCTTGCAACTCTACTTATATCTCTTCTTCCAAAATATCACCTTCATGACTCCACTGATTTCATGAGCTCAATCGCCATCACTAGGGATGGGCATATAAACCGATGACCGAAGTACGGACCCGAACTAACCGGGACCGGACCCGAACGCACCGAAACCGATTCGTTTGCTCGTAACTTCGGTCAGCCAATCTGGAGAACCGAACTTTCTTCGGTTGATTCGGGTGCATGTATCAAGTAACCGAACACACCGGCAAGTACCGAAGCAAGCAATTTTCAACTCACGAGAAATCTACGTAGCCCACGGCCCACAGCCCAACTACTGAACCTGGATAGAGCGAGCCGTACATTCACATCAGCAGCATCTCAGACCCTAAACGCTCGACCACGCCCTAGCCGCCGCCCGCGAGTGTCTGTGCGTCGACCACCGCAACCTAGTTGCCCACTGCCTTTGACTTCTATCTATCCCTGCGTCCGGCGGCGGCGGAACCACTTCCACCTCTCATCCATGTCCCTCTGCTTATATCCATCTCCGGTATGACGGCGTCAGTGCTGCTGCTCGTGGAGGCGAACGATGACCGGCGAGGCGGCGACCATCTCTCTTCGACCTACCGAGCGCAGATCCGTTCTGCAGATCTTCGATTTTTTTATTCTGTTTTTGTGCACGGATCTGAGGATTTGATTTTTGATTCGATTTTTGCCACAACTGATCTTCGTCGTTGTCATATTTCCTCTATCTTCGTTGCCTGCTCAGTTTTGTTTTCGTCAGTTGTTCGGTCTCAACCGAGACCCGAACCGAAGCATAGGCGCACCGAACTCTCGGTTAGTATTTTCATAGGAAACCGATCGGTCTGCCAAATCTTGAAACCGAAATTCATTAAAACCCGAAGCACCGAACCGTTCGGTTCGGGGGAACCGAACGCCCAGCCCTAGCCATCACTAAATTGGGTACCGCACATGAGATTTTGGAGGAAACTGAATTCCAGTTCACCATGCCTCCATTCGCATAATTTTTGGTTCACGGTATTAGGAAAACAAGCAAAAACACTTCTCCATCGGGAGCCCACAATCCACTCTACTCTCCTTTGGACATACACTGCCACAATGAACCAACTCTTAGGGATTTGCAATACAGAGATCAACACGGCCATGGATGGCATCTTAAGCCTAGTGTTCACCATGAACTCGTATCACATACCCTTTGGAGCACGACGGAATTCCAAAATAAACTCGAAGAATGTCATTCTATCACTATTATCGTGTTGTATTTTCATTGGGGACAAAAATCTATGCTTTAAGCCTAATCGTTTTTATGTCCACCAGTTCGGCATAGAGTTCTCATGTATTTTTTTATTTACTAGGCATTTTCGTTTCATGTAGAACCAATTGAGTTGTGCTTTAGATAAAGATAATATAGGTTTGTAATTTGCTGTAGCAAGTGGGAGAATACGAGTTGTCGAATGAACTGCTCCCCAGGCACTCCTTTCAACAACACCCACCTCCCGCTTCCTCCAGATACCAGCCGAACCATGCACCCGAAGAAAAATGGAGAAAATCCCGGGAATAAAATTTTCAATCGCCCCTGTTTCTCGGCCTCTTCGCTTTGGGTGGATGCAACCAGGTGGCGACCCTAGTCCTGCCGCTTTCCTGATGAGTTATGAGATCTCGCGACTCGTAAACTAGCAGCCTGTCATTTTCCTCCGCTGGTACGTCCCTCCTCCCGACCCCAATCCTGTCGCTTCTCTTCAGACTTCCGAGGTCTCGCGATCTGTTTTTCTTTTTATTTTCAGTTTCAATTCTTTCGCACCATTTCTCAAATCCTTTGTGGATCCACCACGCGTATGTGAGAATCAGAGGTGAAGCAGCTGCCGCTTCTTGGTTCTTAAGCCCACTCGCGAGGAAGAGGAACTGGCGACGTGCAGCGGAGAGCACGTCGACGTAGTCGGTGGATGGATCCCCCACACACACACAGAGTTTTTGTGTAATTCAGTGTGGACTTAAAACTGGAAGTACTTAATTGGTTGCTGTACTATCAGTCCCAACGTATGATATTGTTTTTTTACAGTGATAATGCATAATGCACCAATGTAGCCAATTACTCTGTGAATTTTGACAGTGCAGACTACTTTTTTCATACCTCTATTTTTGGAGAATACAACATTGTTCTGAAAGTAGCCAATAATGTGCTGGTAAGGACTTTCAAGCGCCTGTACACCCTCCATGAACAGTAAGTTCAAAGCAAATAGAAAAATAATCTGAAACTTTGGGATATCAAGCACGATCAAACATTCGATATTTTTGCAAAGTTTCAGCCACAAATAACATTCAACGAACCCTCACTTAGAAAAAAAATTAGTGTTCAAAGTTTATGTGCACTTTTGAGCAGTGAATTTTTTTTTGGTGAGGGCTCCTTGAATGTTATTTATGGCTGAAACATTGCAGGAACTTCTAACGTTTAATCATCTTTGATCCCCCAAAGTTTCAGTTTTTTTTTCAAAAAAATTTCATTTTTTGAATTTACTGTTCATGAGGGTTTAGGGGCACCAGGGAGCGGTCACACCTCTCTCTTTTATCGATTCATACCCTGCGTATAAGCAAGGTTTTATATTATGCAAATCAGCCAAGCCATGTTATAGAAAACGGATGTCAGTCCTTAGCAGTGTGTATACACATCTGCCTCTTCTAGTGTACACTGCTCTTTTTACTTGTGAGCTATTGTTTGGAATGTTTGACTACAATGGATTCCCAGATATAAATAAGCATATGAATAAAAATATACAGATGCACTGTAAGCAAAATGAAAGTATTAAGGATGCTATCTGCTGCAGCTAGACATATGTACCTGAAATACAATGTAGACATTGTTCTTTACATTATAATAGACAGCTATATTATATCATCAGTGCATGACATAATCTTGCTTCAAAACTAGCAGGTTACTACTCAAGTGAACTGATGAAGGAAGAGGGATCCGGAGGCCTTGGTATTTGCACTGCTCCGTCAAGCATTTGTCTCACTTTAAGCATGGTTTGCCGGGCCCCATCGTGGGCTCCTTTTGGAGGCAACACAATGTCACAGCCACGAAGCGCTCCGCCTTTTTAATGTTGAAGATTATCTCGTCATCACCCTCCACAAGCAAGTTGATCCTCCCAGACCTGTAAGTCGTTTGCCCAGGAAGTTAGGATCGCCTGCTCTTCATTGATGATCTCTACCTCCACATTCTTCCTGCATCACACAAGCTCCAGCAGGATCATCAGTCGTACAACCTCCTTTTTGGAAGAAAAAAAATGGTCTTCTCTTTGTATACTGGCAGAAGGACTTTTGGACGAAAGATAACACAATAATGCAAGTGCATCGAACTTTGTTTAGCATGACTTCAAATACAATCATATATACATTTTCTTTTGTGATTTTTTTTATTTACATGTTAACAGCACTGTGTTCTTCATTTGCGAATGGATGTTTTTGTTCACAATTTTTTGGTTCCCCAACCTTGTATGACATTGATAGAAAAACATGTGATTCATCACTAAATGGGTTAATATGTGATTTTTTAGGGGTTAATATGTGATTATTGACAATTTTTTCTATCATCACACATAACATGCAATGAACTTTCTTTCGTCTATGACTAAATAGATCAGGAAACTTATATCCTTGGAAATAACATTAGTTACATGCATATCTTCCGTCCAATCTGAATCAATCATAATTTATCCACCGTAGCTGCCCATTGGAGAAATAGTACGTGAGAGAGTGAAGATAGGTGTATCAGAAGCATGTTGCGAACTATGCATGGTCCAGGAAAGATCCATGTGCCAAGCTGCGAGGAGCGACCATGGTATCATATGAAGACTATTGTCTCGAGTAAAACTAGTCTTGTGTGAAGATGGTGAATCAACAAGGCAAGTCACCCGTATCACAAAGTTTTGATGGCCACACACATATAGTGTGACGGTTGTTTCCAAGAGAACTGATTATTGCATGACAAAAGAAAGCTCTGTAATTGTGGCATGCAACTCCCTGTATATATATCCCATTCTCAGTGATACCACCCCCATAACTCCAACATCATGATATCCTCCAGTCCACCTTCACTAGTTTAGCTATCGCGCCTGAGAGTTTGGGGGAAATCAGAATTATATTTACAATCTCTACAGTTTATGTATTTTTAGTTTGCGGCATGATGAAAACAAGCAAATCGATCTCCTGGTATTTGGGCGACACACTATAATCGCATGTTGATATGCAGGACTATACTGAACCGGGTTTCAGAATTTTGCACCATTGGACCCAACACGAAAGTGGTGTATCTACGTATTCGATTCTATACCGCTAATACGCATGCACGTGCAATGCACATATAACTTTGAGGGAAAAAACACTCCTTGTGATGTGCATGTCTAACTTGGAAAAGAAGTCAAGCCGCCCATCGTGCATCAAGACACTCCTTGTGCTATGCATATGGAAATTTTTGAGCTTTCCATCTCGCTCAGGACACCCCTTGTGCTTTGGAGAACAGGCCTCTAATAATTCACTAAGGCCATTCTCCACCCGTCACTCTCTAAATCTAAGCATATTTTCCTCCACTTAATATCAAACAAAGATTTCAAGAAGATATGTCTTAGAATCTATCTAGGGATTGGATAAGGAATGAGCTATGGCGGCATTTTGAATGTCTGCAGCGATATGTGCGGTCTCTGTTTGTTACAGATAAGATGATAGATACAAGCCGGGGGCCTCAGCCACTACCAATTCTCCAAGTCTCTCGCTTAACACCATGTACATACTACATACTTATACTAATCACCCTAGGACCCAGTCCTTTGCATATCTCGTGGATGGTTGATGGGCTCGCTTGCTGGGCCGGCCCTCCTTGGTTATGAAGACAGCATCGCCGGTCAGGTCTTGGTGAGCAAGTGCACTACTAACACTCCCTGCTCCTTGCAAACCAGCTTGTCCCCAAGCTGGTGCACAGGGAAATCTTTGCTTGAGTTCGTATAAGTCCTCCCAAGTGGCTAGTGCATCCGGTCGGTCCGACCACTGAATAAGGCCTTGTGGAGCGGACACATTCCCCCAGCGACGAAAACGACACTGTAATACACGCACTGGAATAGCAAATTGCGAGTCAGGGTTAGGAAGAATAGGTTGCACCTGACAGTGAGGTACAAGAGCGAGTTTCAGCTGACACATGCCTTACTGTGTCAATCTGGCTTGCTGGAGGAAACGTCAGTTGATATGCCGATGCACCAACTCGTTCCAACTATTTGGAGGGGGCATAATTCTTGAACAACAACTTGTGATGTGCACGTCGGGCCACTGAGGACTATATATACGGCTGTAGCTTCAGAAGACAGAATCACTAACAGAAAAAACCCTGTCAGATCATTTCTTATCTGCCTGATGTTTCATGCACAATCTCACACGCTCCAAATGTTATCAGCAAAAACCCTGATGCTTCATGCACAATCGATCATCAAAAACCCTGATGGTTTTTCTTCCTCACTTAGCAGGTGTCCATCTACAATGGAAAGGGGATGTCAGTTTAGAGGCGGGATTTTATCAGGGGGTTCGGCATGGGAAGTTGAGTTAGGTCAGAACCCTTGTCTGGTGTTTGGTGGAAATTAGTGGGGGGATTATCGGTGGATGTCCAGCTAGGCGCAGATGAACCAACCGGAGTCATCAAATGTCTGCACGAAATTCAGAAGAAATTTAGGAAGTTCAGTATATTTCATGCAAACCTGACAAAATTTAACAAGTTCAAAACAAACCTAAATTAAATTAAACAAACTATGCATTGCAGTGGATGGTGACCTCGTAGGCATAGCATCTGAGGTCACTCGCACCTGCGCTGTTGTCCGCGTCATTTTCATTATTTTTGGGATAATGCAATGTTGTTGTGAAACTAGTACTGTAATACATATGTTTGAGCGACAATTAATATGTGATGGAGAGAATATGTTGATAAGAGATTTTATTGATTCATCCCTTTGACATTAGCAAAGGTTTTAAGGGATGTTCGGCGTTAGTTAGCCAAATCATATTATTTGAGAAAACTGAATCAAAACAATGTCTTGTCACGTCAAATTATTGAATCAAAACAACAAGGCAACTCAGGTATCACAAGGTTTTGATCGCCACACACGTAGTTAATGTTATTTGAGAAAACTGAATCAAAACAAGAACTTATCACATGAAAATAGTTAGTCGAAACAACAAGGCAATTCATTGATATGACAAGGTTTTGATCGCCACACACATACTTGATTCGTGGAGAATTGCATGGTAAACAAGGAAGCTCTCTATATACATCCCTTTCTTGGAGCTATCAACTCCAGTATCATGATGAAGGGTGGCGATTCACCCTGTGTAGCAAATCAACGGCTACCAAATTGCCTCTACACTGCAGCGGATGGCTAGCCAAATTCAAAAATTGTTGTATTATAGTAGTAGAGATGTTATATATAATATATGAACATACTTATAATGATAAAGTAGTCTGTGTGTGTGTGTGTGTGTGTGTGTGTGTGTGTGTGTGTGTGTGGGCGGGTCAGATCGAGAGCCGGTCATTTATAGGGAGAAGATCAAGCCCGGCTTGGCTAGCGAGAAGATCAAGCCTGGCTTGGCTAGCGATAAAGGAACGGGGGACACGGAGAGACCGCGGATGGGATAGTGATCCGTGTGAGGCACACGAGAGGAGCCGAGAGCCGACGGATCACAACAGGTTTGGCACAGAGCCTACGGCAAGAACGGGGAGTGGGAGTAACGGGAGATAGAAGGAGGAGGTGGGCAGGTGGCGCATGCGTACGGATTAAATGGTGGAAGCGTTGGCTTCAGAGAGAATTCAATGAGCGCCTTCGGCATGATTAAAGGAAACTTTGTAACAAAATTGGTTCATCATGGAAAGCAGTACGTACGGGGTCAGACTAGTGATTGATTCCCACGTCATTTATTGATGCCTTTACATGTGCATGGGGAGTTCATATAGTCTCTGCACGATTTGCTAAGTTTCCTGCTCTTTTTTGATGCCTCCAATGCGACGTGCAGCGGAGAGCACGTCGACTTAGTCGGTGGATGGATCCCCGACACACACACACACAAAGTTTTTGTGTAATTCAGTGTGGACTTAAAACTGGAAGTACTTAATTGGTTGCTGTACTATCAGTCCCAACGTATGATATTGTTTTTTTAAAGTGATAATGCATAATGCACCAATGTAGCCAATTACTCTGTGAATTTAGACAGTGCAGACTACTTTTCATACCTCTATTTTTGTAGAATACAACATTGTTCTGAAAGTAGCCAATAATGTGCTGGTAAGGACTTTCAAGTGCCCCTACACCCTCGAGGACCTGGGCGCACCGACGCCGGTCGCCACCGCCACGGACACAACCTGACGCGCGAACACACCGGTCACCACCGTGGAGTGTGCCTTTTTTTCCAACAAACGGGTCCCAAGTTAACGTTTCACAGCCAGATATAGAGATGCTCCGAGCTCGGGTTTCAAAACGCTGCTCCCCTGAGTAGTTGCCTTCGAAATGCGATTAGTTTTATAACCAAATTTGGTGCCATCGATGGATATTTGGATTCTGGTCTCTATCAAAGCTGATGGTTTTCGTGCAGAATTTCTTTAACTTCATCGCTGCACTTAGAAAATGGCATTGGTCTAACCAGGAAGATGTAGGCCTGTAACATTTTTGGAGGAGTGGTAGAGTTCCCTTCGAATGGTTTGTTGATTTTGTAGCACAATCTGTGCAGAGGCACTCCAAATATTTTTTGGGTATTTTTACTGATGATTAATTTGATCACCAAATTATAATCACATATATCACCCAAAATAACATTACATGCATTTTATGAAGTGAGGCTATTCAAAGAAGTAAGGAACACGAAGAGAATGAAGATTGTCTTTACATCTGAACTATGTTGCACACTATTGATGGTATGTGTGCCATGCTATGAGGGATGACCATGTTGACGTTGAGCTCAAGACTACACTGTCTAACCACCAAAACTCGTCACATGAAAAATGGTGAATCGACATGGCAAACTCACCGGTATCACAAGCTTTTCATGGGCTCACACATACAGAGTGAGCGCTGATCGGTGGGGAACTAGTAGCGTGAAAAGGAAAAGGCTTTGTAACATGGTGTGTAACTCTCTCTATATATCTCTCTTCATTCAAGACACCACCTTCATGACTCCACCGATTTCATGAAATTAATCGCCATCACTAGTTTATCTATCACACCTGAGATATTAGAAGACACTGAATTCCACTACACCATGCTTCAGCTTACATAACTTTTTGTTCACAGTATGAGGAAAACAAGAAAATCGGTTTCTCAATTGGCTGCACAAAACCCACCCTGCTCGTCTTTGGCGATACACTGCTACAAGAAATCGCTTGAGCCTAGTGCTCACCATGAGAACATATCACATTCCTTATTTTTGTTGGAGAATCCTCTCCTTGTCATTGGCGCTGAATGTTAAGAGATGCTAGAGCTACAGACAGATTCCTAGGCGATAGAAGTTATGGACGAGCATGGCAAAACGTGGGTGGGGATTTGGGGGAAGAGGAGGGCCCACCCTGGAAAATTAATGGGGAGGATTAGTGGGGGATGGATCCGTAAGAACGATCTATATGGGGTCTCCGTAAGTGTGTAATTATTGCTGAATATCTTTAAAAAAAATATGGCTGAATGTTCTGTGCTTTCAGACTGTTTGCTTTTAATGTACACCCATTCGGCATAGAGTTCTCATGTATTTTCATATTCCACTCCAAGTGCAACTTGCACACGGAGGCTCCAATGCGGCCGAGCATCACCAAAGAGGAATTCATTGAGCGAGCCCTTGGTCATGAACTCATAAACTAGCAGCCAGTGAGTTCCCTCATTGCACAAGCCAAGCAGCCTGACCAAGTTCTTGTGAAACGTCTGACCGATGGTTTGCACTTCCACCATGAACTCCTTCTCAGTCTCTTGCTGGAGTTTTTCAATTTTCTTGACTGCAATGTTGGTCGGATGCTCATCTTGCAGCTGTCCTTTGTACACAGTACCAGAGGCACCGCTGCCTAGCACCTCATGGAATCCACTGGTTGCCTTCTCCAGTTCATTGTAAGTGAAAAGCTTTGGGGGCAATATAGAACTACCTGACGATTGCAGCGACTGGAGTTTCTTTTTGGAGGTGATGGAGATTCCCCAGTAAGTGACAAAGAGCAGAATAGAGATGACGAGAATGTTTACCAAACTCCCGAAAAACAAGGAACTGCCAAGAATCCAGTACTTCTTGTCCTTCTTCCATTTGCTAGAGCTAATGCTGAGCTGGGACTCTGAATTGTTGCTCCTGGGCACCTTGATCAGAACCGTCCTCTGGACAGTTTGTGCCATATTTCCATTTGATAGAGGGAGCTTTTTCTTCCAGCGAGTTTTTGTGTTTGGTTCAAAGACCGCTGCGGCACATAAGCAATCAATCACACACAGCCTCCGGCACTCTGTCTCGTCTATGGGGCGGTATTGCTCATAGTCACAGTTAGGCCAATCAACACGATCGATCATAGTCATCTCAAACTGCGCCATTGCTGCTACCTCATCAAGGCCACAGCTTTGTGGTACAAAGTCAGGCCTGCACCCTTTGTACGCCCGCTCCTCATCAAAGAACTTGTAATGTTCAGGACATAGGCAGCTTGTCAGATTCTTGGTGCTATCAAAGGTGCAGTAGCTGTTGAAGCCGCATGCACCACTGCCTGCATTTACCATTACTGTTTCCCAGATGTCCTCGGGAATTGAGCTCACCGCCTTCCATTGCAAGTTCCATAGACTTCTGGCCTTTCTGCTCTTTGGGTACACCGTACACATACTGCCGAAATACACCATCCGGACCAAGCGTGGCACGATGGAAGAAATCACCCATTGAGTTGCCCCCTGCTGAAGTGACATTGATCTGTGTCACATTTTTCAAGGTGAAGTATATCCTGCCTGTTTCATTGAACACCAACCGTGAGCCGTTCCCAACTGTCATAGTTGCCCAGTATGGACCGTAATCAAGTGTGGAATGCTCGGCCATTGAATACAGCACAAGATTACCATCAGTTTGCACAGCTAGGAGAAACCGGCCATTGGAGTAGTTCGTGTTGATGAGACGGCTTCTGAGTAGCTTGTCCTCTGGACCCACACGGAGCACTTGTGTGGGCAGGATGGTATCAGCCGGGACACCGAAGGTCTCCCACTTCACCGTGCCATCTGCGCCGACAAGCATGAAGTCGCCCGTGTCGAGCATTTTGGCGTAGGCCACACCAGGGACCCGAGGACTCCAGACTTCATCACCGGATGGGCTGCGAAGCGAGAGCAACCCGTCAGTGGTGAGGTGCTGCACGGAGCTGGATGGCACTTGCACCGGTGACTCTTGACCGTCGGAGCTGCCCTTGGTGTACCAAGCGACTGTCTTGGTATTTATCTTTTTCACTCAGAATTTCCAGGATGTTTCTTTTTTATACATATTGTGTGTTTAGTATAGATAGATAGATACATGTTGCTCTTGAAGTATTTAAAAAAAAATGTTACATATGCTTATTTATAGTCGATATGTAGATTGCTCTTTTTTGCTGTTATTCTAGAGTATGTTTGAGTAAAATGGAGACAATGATATACATAGGCATATGATAAGAATACATACACATCTTGGTTTTCTGAAGAGAAGATACATAAGGTTGGGAAGCTACTTGTTGTGCCTGAAATACAATCTTGGCATTTCAAACCATAATTGACAGCTATTGTATAATATAATATGACTGCATTACATAATCTCCTTCATACCACAACTTATTTAATGGACAAGCAGGGCACTACTGGGGTAAACCGATGAACTAAGGGATATCCCGAGACGTGGGGATTTTGGACTGTTCCGTCAAGCATCTGTGTCACTTGAAGCATCGTTGGCTGCATCGTCGGATCCTCTTGGTTTGCATGTTCTTCGTTGGCGATATCGATCTAGCTCCACAACCCTCTTGCATGCAATACACTAGCTCGAGCAGAATCCCCCCAAAGCTGTAAACAAGACGTACCTCCAAGTTGACTTGTTGGCCTCCTCTTTTGCAGTTCTTGCCATGCGGACGTGTTTCCTCCCGGTTCCTGCTTGAATCACCATGGCTCCGGACGTGCTTCGATTGTCTCCACCAATTTGGGAAGGTTCCTGCAAGATGTTGTTTTTAGAACTTAAACCCGTGACCTCATGGTCATGCACGTAATGCCTATATATGAATCATGTCATGAAGAATCATAATCATAACTATGCGCAATTCTATCAATTGCCCAACAGTAATTCGTTACCCACCGATGCTATGCTTATGAGAGAGATGCCTCTAGTGAACCTATGGCACCTACGCCAATTTTCCATTATTGCTAAAAATCCTACAATTGCTTGTTGAAGTAACCACTACGACACCACCATGGGTCATGCAACATTTCTTCTTTCCACCTTTTAATTCCTTTTCTGTTCGCGAAGCTTTCCCTTTTTCTTTTCTTTTTTTCTTTTTCTTAAATGCGCGAGTATTTTCTTTCCACCTTTCCACCTTTTAATGTCGGAGCTTTTTTCTAATTCTTTTGTTTCGCATTTGGTGAACTCATTTTCGAATTCGGTGAATTTTTTTTGAATTCGATAAAGTTTTGTTCAAGGTTGATGAAGTTTTTTCAAATCCGGTGAACTTTTTTCCAAACCCAGTGAACTTTTTTAAAATCCGGTGAACTTTTTTCAAATACGGTGAACTTTTTTTTAAATCCAGTGAAATTTTTTCAAAATCGATGAACTTTTGTTTCAAATTTGATGAACTTTTTTTGAAATCAATGAAGGTTTTTGCAAAATCAGTGAACTTTTTACAAAATCACGATCTTTTTTATAATTAATTAAAAAAAGTGGTAAAGTAGATGAATAAAATAGCGCTACTGATAGAGGCGAGGGTGTCCCGATCTTTCAATGAGATGATAACTATCGATTTGTTGGAGATGACTTTGACGATCCGACTACAAACGTGCACGACGTTGCGCCTTAAAAATCGTTAAACCAATCTCTCGAGGTTACTGACGATGTTGTAAGCACGATCAGCCTGATAACTAAAGTCTATTCCTGCACGCAATCAAAGAACAAGCAACAATATGATAAAGCAATCTGAATATTGCGAATATGGATGAAGTATTGATAATAATGGGGATCCGAAAGCGGTCTTGGTCTGGTCGTTGGACACAAACGAAGTACACGAAGTTGCGTTGGCTAACTTTTAACTAAACAAATCCCAAGGAAAAAAGCTACTAGTTGGATCTACTTATATATGAGCAAGGGATGGAGGCCAAGGAGGTGGGAGGACGTCCCAAGGCTGCCTAAAACTAACCCTAGGTCGTACAAGGCTCATGGGCCCAAGTGGAGGTGATGCAACACCTTTGGACTTGTTGTTTGACTCGGATTCTGCTGCAGTGTCAGATTATTTCGTCGATATCACAACGCTCCAGACGAATTTGAAGGTGAATCCAATTGGGTTGGAAAGAGCACGAAATCTGCTTTTCAACAGAAAAAGAATCACCCAATTCGGAGTCCATATGAAAAAGTTGTTGGCGTTTTTGAGTCAGGTATGTCTGTGCAGTCCGAATCTGAATCCAGAACGTGAGAGACTTGAACTCTATCTTCTCTTTGCCCAAAAGTGACGTGAGAGGACTTTTGAACAGAACCTAAACTTCTCCTTTCCCTTATCTTAATATGTGGATTGTACAAATGTCCCATACACTGCAATTAGAAAAAACCCAAAAGTGTGTGAAGTATTTTTGTTCTGGATAACATAAACAAATTATTGAACAGTGTGCACGAGAAATCACCTGACAAATATGCATGTATGCAATATTTTTTGGTCGTATCCAAGGTAGTTATGTCCTCATCATCCTCCCCTTCTTGAAAACAAAGCCGTCCTCGGCGTTGCTTAATCTGAAATGTGGCTAACAAAAGAGACAAGGTGTACATGCTGTATATGTATATGTCATCCATTTTACTTCCCTTGGTTTTTGCACATATGACACATGTATACATGAGTAACCTTCATAGTTCATAAAATCTAATGCCAAAATATTATCATAAGTAGAAGGCATGAAAATATTGCAACTCAGTTTGCACATATAAGTGAAGCTCTTATTCATATCAAAAGATTGACAATATTCATCATTAAACCATCCCAACATTGGTGAATAAACCTTACGTGCATCAAATTTACAAGCTACAACATGCTTAAATAAGAAAACATGTAATAAGTCATTTGACATAGAATGATCACCAAGATTAGAGGTTATATCAAAATGATTAAACATTGGCACAATTATTTTAACATGTATTTGATCCAAATCTGATTTATATCCTGATTCACATGGTTCTTTGATATCAACAGTTAATTCAATGGGCGCACTCAAAATTGTTGGCATTTCAGTTGTTTGATCACATGATGCATTCATGACAGTAACATGATTCTCTGAAATAGGTGACGTGCTCAAATCAATAGGTAACTCAACACATGATGTATTTAAGTTAATTAGGCATGCATCATTCTCATGTGAAGTTATATCATCAATACCTTTACTGTTACCTTGTCGCAAAGACGTAGCCGATGTAGGCATGGACAATGACAATGTATCATACACTTGAGATGATGTCGCACTCACAATCTGAGGTGTGGCTGCTCTAGTAGGTGCAACGGTGGAGGAATCAACCGATGGTAGTGAGCATGAATTGGAATAGTAGTTGTTGTAGTCACCCAATGCATCCTCCTGTAACTGTCTCTCAAAGGTACAAGCACGAACATACATACCAGTAATGCAACGAGGAATATACTGAAATCTTGGCTGAATATCATGGTTCAAACCACCAAAAAATATATTCATTGTATCATTCTCATATTCTTCTATGTCACAATGATGCATATAAGATTTGAACTCTTGGTAGTAAGCATGAATAGTGTTGTTGCCTTGTTTAAATTGTTCAAATTTGTGAAGCAATTCACGACGATAGTAAGGAGGGAAAAATTGTTGTTTCATTACATCTTTCAAATCTTTCCAAGTTGTGGGTTGGTTATCAATATTTTTCTTACAATGCACACTCCACCAAACAGAAGCAAAACCAGTAAATGCTCTAGTGGCAGCTCGTACTCGCTCAAGTTCAGAAGTCATGGTGACTAAAAAATTGTTCTACTTCAAGCTCCCAAGCTAGATAAATAGCAGGATTAAATCTACCCTCAAATGATGGTAAAGAGATAACCTGACCATGTGCTCGTGTGTGTTGTCCCAACTCTCGTGATGGTGAAGATGTGTCCGTCGTCCAAGAACTTCTATCTCCGGAACCTGTCATGACTAGTAAAAACAAGAAACAAAATTCGATAATAATGTTCCTATGAACTACTAGGATGTGGTTGTAAAGGGCTCACACTAAAGCAAATATCAATATCTTACAAGTTCTTACCATGCGGCAGGTGGTGACAGGCAACCAGCGGTGTCAAATAACTCCAAAGATTGTGTAAAACGATTGCCAGGAGAACGTACATATACACGGTGTGGAAAGATGTGGAGCTGGGTTGGCTATATATGGTAGCAAAAGATTAGCGATAATCAATTCAGAGATGCAATGTTGAATAAACGCTCAACGATGGTACTGTGCTGGTCCTAGGCTAGACCGGACTAGAGACGCGAGCCTAGAACACTGATGAGGTCACGGCGTAGCACAACTAGGATCAATGAAGGATATTAAGTATCTCTGGACAGCAAGATATAAGTGAAGATCACAACGGCAGTAAAGATAATGATGAAAACAACTGCCAAGCAGGATATACAACAACTCTATCTCCAACTTTCCTCTTTAAAAGTTTGAGCCAATTTTCTGATAATTTTCTCTCAAGAATGGCACTGACTCAAGCTTTCAAGCTTTCACTTGAGTACTCACGGAGTCAAAACGGACTTCGTAGGAGGAAGTTATGCCTGTTTTAATGAATAGTGCACAAAACAGATTCCAATCTGAATTCAACTACGAGATTGAGTCTAGATAGATCCGAATTTTCTTTTTTCTTTTTTTTTCTCACACTTTTTTTTCTTTTTTCTTTCCTTCTTTTTTTTCTGACTTTTTTTACTTTTTTTCTCTGTCTATTTTTTCTCTCCCTCTTTCCAAAACAAACTAGATAAGATCCAGATTGAATCAAGCGAAGATGTGAATGATCTCAAATATGATTATGACAATAAACGATGGGTAGCACGTGGTGGAAATTGATGGATGAGTGCTGGACAGCGGAAGGGATAATGATGCAGCGGGGCGTGACTAATGTGAACAGAACTCGAAACTCTAAACGAACTAGACAATAAAACCAGCAACTCGACACGACGATGCAACCGATAATTCAACTATGCAAGCAATGAAAAGAAATTTGCAAAGGATCAGACTGTCTTGGACAAAGGATGAATATATCTAACTTTTTTTGTTGCTTTTTATTGGACAATAGGTAAGAAAATAAATCTAATCTAGGAAAAACTGAAAATTCTCACCAAGCAACATGAAAACTGATACCACTTGATAGAGGTGAGGGTGTCCCGATCTTTCGATGAGATGATAACTATCGATTTGGTAGAGATGACTTTGACGATCCGACTACAAACGTGGACGACATTGCTCCTTAGCAATCGCTAAATCAATCTCTCGAGGTTACTGACGATGCTGGAAGCACGATCAGCCTGACCACGAAGGTCTATTCCTGCACGCAATCAAAGAAGAAGCAAAAATATGATAAAGCAATCTGAATATTGCGAATATGGATGAAGTATTGATAATGGTGGGGATCCGAAAGCGGTCTTGGTCTGATCGTTGGACAAAAACGAAGTACAAGAAGTTGCGTTGGCTAACTTTTAACTAAACAAATCCGAAGGAAAAATCTACTAGATGGATCTACTTATATAGGAGCAAGGGGTGGCGGCCAAGGAGGTGGGAGGACGTCCCAAGGTAGCCTAAAACTAACCCTAGGTCGTACAAGGCTCATGGGCCCAAGTGGAGGTGATGCAACACCTTTGGACTTATTGTTTGACTCGGATTCTGCTGCAACGTCAGATTGTTTCATCGACATCACAACGCTCCGGACGAATATGAAGGTGAATCCAATTGGGTTGGAAAGAGCACGAAATCTACTTTTCAACAAAAAGGAGTCACCCAATTCGGAGTCCGTATGAAAAAGTTGCTGGCGTTTTGAGTCAGGTATGTCTGTGTAGTCCGAATCTGAATCCAGAACGTGAGAGACTTGGACTCTATCTTCTCTTGGCCCAAAAGTGACGTGAGAGGACTTTTTGAACAGAACCTAAACTTCTCCTTTTCCCCTATCTTCATATGTGGATTGTGCAAATGTCCCATACACCTGCTATTAGACAAAACACAAAAGTGTGTGAAGTATTTTTGTTCGATAACATAAATAAATTATTGAACAGTGTGCACTAGAAATCACCTGACAAATATGCTTGATAGAGGCGATGGTGTCCCAATCTTTCGATGAGATTATAACTATCGATTTGGTGGAGGTGACTTTGACGATCCGACTACAAACGTGCACGATGTTGCGCCTTAGCAATCATTAAACCAATCTCTCGAGGTTACTGACGATGTTGTAAGCACGATCAGCCTGATAACTAAAGTCTATTCCTGCACGCAATCGAAGAACAAGCAACAATATGATAAAGCAATCTGAATATTGCGAATATGGATGAAGTCTTGATAATAATGGGGATCCGAAAGCGGTCTTGGTCTGGTCGTTGGACACAAACGAAGTACACGAAGTTGCGTTGGCTAACTTTTAACTAAACAAATCCCAAGGAAAAAAGCTACTAGTTGGATCTACTTATATATGAGCAAGGGATGGAGGCCAAGGAGGTGGGAGGACGTCCCAAGGCTGCCTAAAACTAACCCTAGGTCGTACAAGGCTCATGGGCCCAAGTGGAGGTGATGCAACACCTTTGGACTTGTTGTTTGACTCGGATTCTGCTGCAGTGTCAGATTATTTCGACGATATCACAACGCTCCAGACGAATTTGAAGGTGAATCCAATTGGGTTGGAAAGAGCACGAAATCTACTTTTCAACAGAAAAAGAATCACCCAATTCGGAGTCCATATGAAAAAGTTGTTGGCGTTTTTGAGTCAGGTATGTCTGTGCAGTCCGAATCTGAATCCAGAACGTGAGAGACTTGAACTCTATCTTCTCTTTGCCCAAAAGTGACGTGAGAGGACTTTTTGAACAGAACCTAAACTTCTCCTTTCCCCTTATCTTAATATGTGGATTGTACAAATGTCCCATACACTGCAATTAGAAAAAACCCAAAAGTGTGTGAAGTATTTTTGTTCTGGATAACATAAACAAATTATTGAACAGTGTGCACGAGAAATCACCTGACAAATATGCATGTATGCAATATTTTTTGGTCGTATCCAAGGTAGTTATGTCCTCATCATCCTCCCCTTCTTGAAAACAAAGCCGTCCTCGGCGTTGCTTAATCTGAAATGTGGCTAACAAAAGAGACAAGGTGTACATGCTGTATATGTATATGTCATCCATTTTTACTTCCCTTGGTTTTTGCACATATGACACATGTATACATGAGTAACCTTCATAGTTCATAAAATCTAATGCCAAAATATTATCATAAGTAGAAGGCATGAAAATATTGCAACTCAGTTTGCACATATAAGTGAAGCTCTTATTCATATCAAAAGATTGACAATATTCATCATTAAACCATCCCAACATTGGTGAATAAACCTTACGTGCATCAAATTTACAAGCTACAACATGCTTAAATAAGAAAACATGTAATAAGTCATTTGACATAGAATGATCACCAAGATTAGAGGTTATATCAAAATGATTAAACATTGGCACAATTATTTTAACATGTATTTGATCCAAATCTGATTTATATCCTGATTCACATGGTTCTTTGATATCAACAGTTAATTCAATGGGCGCACTCAAAATTGTTGGCATTTCAGTTGTTTGATCACATGATGCATTCATGACAGTAACATGATTCTCTGAAATAGGTGACGTGCTCAAATCAATAGGTAACTCAACACATGATGTATTTAAGTTAATTAGGCATGCATCATTCTCATGTGAAGTTATATCATCAATACCTTTACTGTTACCTTGTCGCAAAGACGTAGCCGATGTAGGCATGGACAATGACAATGTATCATACACTTGAGATGATGTCGCACTCACAATCTGAGGTGTGGCTGCTCTAGTAGGTGCAACGGTGGAGGAATCAACCGATGGTAGTGAGCATGAATTGGAATAGTGGTTGTTGTAGTGACCCAATGCATCCTCCTGTAACTGTCTCTCAAAGGTACAAGCACGAACATACATACCAGTAATGCAACGAGGAATATACTGAAATCTTGGCTGAATATCATGGTTCAAACCACTAAAAATCTATTCATTGTATCATTCTCATATTCTTCTATGTCACAATGATGCATATAAGATTTGAACTCTTGGTAGTAAGCATGAATAGTGTTGTTGCCTTGTTTAAATTGTTCAAATTTGTGAAGCAATTCACGACGATAGTAAGGAGGGAAAAATTGTTGTTTCATTACATCTTTCAAATCTTTCCAAGTTGTGGGTTGGTTATCAATATTTTTCTTACAATGCACACTCCATCAAACAGAAGCAAAACCAGTAAATGCTCTAGTGGCAGCTCGTACTCGCTCAAGTTCAGAAGTCATGGTGACTAAAAAATTGTTCTACTTCAAGCTCCCAAGCTAGATAAATAGCAGGATTAAATCTACCCTCAAATGATGGTAAATAGATAACCTGACCATGTGCTCGTGTGTGTTGTCCCAACTCTCGTGATGGTGAAGATGTGTCCGTCGTCCAAGAACTTCTATCTCCGGAACCTGTCATGACTAGTAAAAACAAGAAACAAAATTCGATAATAATGTTCCTATGAACTACTAGGATGTGGTTGTAAAGGGCTCACACTAAAGCAAATATCAATATCTTACAAGTTCTTACCATGCGGCAGGTGGTGACAGGCAACCAGCGGTGTCAAATAACTCCAAAGATTGTGTAAAACGATTGCCAGGAGAACGTACATATACACGGTGTGGAAAGATGTGGAGCTGGGTTGGCTATATATGGTAGCAAAAGATTAGCGATAATCAATTCAGAGATGCAATGTTGAATAAACGCTCAACGATGGTACTGTGCTGGTCCTAGGCTAGACCGGACTAGAGACGCGAGCCTAGAACACTGGTGAGGTCACGGCGTAGCACAACTAGGATCAATGAAGGATATTAAGTATCTCTGGACAGCAAGATATAAGTGAAGATCACAACGGCAGTAAAGATAATGATGAAAACAACTGCCAAGCAGGATATACAACAACTCTATCTCCAACTTTCCTCTTTAAAAGTTTGAGCCAATTTTCTAATAATTTTCTCTCAAGAATGGCACTGACTCAAGCTTTCAAGCTTTCACTTGAGTACTCACGGAGTCAAAACGGACTTCGTAGGAGGAAGTTATGCCTGTTTTAATGAATAGTGCACAAAACAGATTCCAATCTGAATTCAACTACGAGATTGAGTCTAGATAGATCCGAATTTTCTTTTTTCTTTTTTTTCTCACACTTTTTTTTCTTTTTTCTTTCCTTCTTTTTTTTCTGACTTTTTTTACTTTTTTTCTCTGTCTATTTTTTCTCTCCCTCTTTCCAAAACAAACTAGATAAGATCCAGATTGGATCAAGCGAAGATGTGAATGATCTCAAATATGATTATGACAATAAACGATGGGTAGCACGTGGTGGAAATTGATGGATGAGTGCTGGACAGCGGAAGGGATAACGATGCAGCGGGGCGTGACTAATGTGAACAGAACTCGAAACTCTAAACGAACTAGACAATAAAACCAGCAACTCGACACGACGATGCAACCGATAATTCAACTATGCAAGCAATGAAAGGAAATTTGCAAAGGATCAGACTGTCTTGGACAAAGGATGAATATATCTAACTTTTTTTGTTGCTTTTTATTGGACAATAGGTAAGAAAATAAATCTAATCTAGGAAAAACTGAAAATTCTCACCAAGCAACATGAAAACTGATACCACTTGATAGAGGTGAGGGTGTCCCGATCTTTCGATGAGATGATAACTATCGATTTGGTAGAGATGACTTTGACGATCCGACTACAAACGTGGACGACATTGCTCCTTAGCAATCGCTAAATCAATCTCTCGAGGTTACTGACGATGCTGGAAGCACGATCAGCGACCATGAAGGTCTATTCCTGCACGCAATCAAAGAAGAAGCAAAAATATGATAAAGCAATCTGAATATTGCGAATATGGATGAAGTATTGATAATGGTGGGGATCCGAAAGCGGTCTTGGTCTGATCGTTGGACAAAAACGAAGTACAAGAAGTTGCGTTGGCTAACTTTTAACTAAACAAATCCGAAGGAAAAATCTACTAGATGGATCTACTTATATAGGAGCAAGGGGTGGTGGCCAAGGAGGTGGGAGGACGTCCCAAGGCAGCCTAAAACTAACCCTAGGTCGTACAAGGCTCATGGGCCCAAGTGGAGGTGATGCAACACCTTTGGACTTATTGTTTGACTCGGATTCTGCTGCAGCGTCAGATTGTTTCATCGATATCACAACGCTCCGGACGAATATGAAGGTGAATCCAATTGGGTTGGAAAGAGCACGAAATTTACTTTTCAACAAAAAGGAGTCACCCAATTCGGAGTCTGTATGAAAAAGTTGCTGGCATTTTGAGTCAGGTATGTCTGTGTAGTCCGAATCTGAATCCAGAACGTGAGAGACTTGGACTCTATCTTCTCTTGGCCCAAAAGTGACGTGAGAGGACTTTTTGAACAGAACCTATACTTCTCCTTTTCCCTTATCTTAATATGTGGATTGTACAAATGTCCCATAGACCTGCTATTAGACAAAACACAAAAGTGTGTGAAGTATTTTTGTTCTGGATAACATAAATAAATTATTGAACAGTGTGCACTAGAAATCACCTGACAAATATGCTTGATAGAGGCGATGGTGTCCCAATCTTTCGATGAGATTATAACTATCGATTTGGTGGAGGTGACTTTGATGATCTGACTACAAACGTGCACGACGTTGCGCCTTAGCAATCGCTAAACCAATCTCTCGAGGTTACTGACGATGTTGGAAGCACGATCAGCCTGACCACGATGGTCTATTCCTGCATGCAATCGAAGAACAAGCAAGAATATGATAAAGCAATATGAATATTGTGAATATGGATGAGGTATTGATAATGGTGGGGATCCGAAAGTGGTCTTGGTCTGGTCGTTGGACACAAACGAAGTAGTCGAAGTTGCGTTGGATAACTTTTAACTAAACAAATCCGAAGGAAAAAGCTACTAGATGGATCTACTTATATAAGAGCAAGGGGTGGCGGCCAAGGAGGTGGGAGGATGTCCCAAGGCAGCCTAAAACTAACCCTAGGTCGTACAAGGCTCATGGGCCCAAGTGAAGGTGATGCAACACCTTTGGACTTGTTGTTTGACTCGGATTCTGCTGCAGCGTCAGGTTATTTCGTCGATATCACAATGCCCAGGACGAATCTGAAGGTAAATCCAATTGGGTTGGAAAGAGCACGGAATCTACTTTTATAACAAAAAAAGAATCACCCAATTCAAAGTCCGTATGAAAAAGTTGTTGGCGTTTTGAGTGAGGTAAGTCTGTGCAGTTTGAATCTGAATCCAGAATGTGAGAGACTTGGACTCTATCTTCTCTTGGCCCAAAAATGACGTGAGAGGACTTTTTGAACAGAACCTAAACTTCTCCATTTCCCTTATCTTAATATGTGGATTCTACAAATGTCCCCTGCACCTGCAATTAGACAAAACACGAAAGTGTGTGAAGTATTTTTGTTCTAGATAACATAAATAAATTATTGAATAGTGTGTACTAGAAATCACCTGACAAATATGCATGTATGCAATATTTTTGGTCGTATCCAAGGTAGTTATGTCCTCATCAGCTACATACCTATTATTATGCTGTCGCCTCTGATTCTAATCAACAACGGCAAGTAGGTCGTCTGGCTAGTGGCACCTGTATGTTAACATGATGTGATGAGTTTGAATCCTGTAGATAGCATAATTATTTTACATTTTTTGGCGATGTTTTTTGCGTTCCCTAGTTACCACGGTTCGTGGGCTGGCCTAGCGCGAGGCGCTGCAGGTGCCAGGAGCGCGAATGGGCGCCTGCAGCGCCGTATAGGAGCTCCCCGGATCTTCCGGCACATGCGCCTTATCCTGGACGCCAGGCTCTTCTGGTTGACCCACTCATTAATGGGGTCCGACTGCGGAATGTGCTGATGGTCGGATGAACCGGATTGAACATATTGTACACAAGTACAATGGACAAGATGGGAATTCCCCGGTCCAAGCTTAATACGACGGCCGAAATAATTGTTCTAACCTTGTCAGAGTTTTTAGTCACAAACTGAACCCGACGCGAAAGTATTTCATGATTTGATCCTTTTAGAAACGCCTGGGCCCGCGGTGTTTCTCATCAACATCGAAACGCCGAACCAGCTAGCTTTCAAGGCAACAAAGGAACGCTGAGGCAACTAGCATTTCTACCCTGGCCCATGGTCAGCCCTAACCCGCTGATTTTGCTGACGTGGCACATCAAAAACGCCAATGTCCCTGGCGTTTCTATCTTGTATGAAGTAATGCACGCGGGGCCGCGGGGGCCTCACCCAGCCCATCTTAGCCCCGCTCGGGCAGTTTGTCTAGCGAGGAACTGGCGGCCGCCCCTCCCCTCTTCTTCACCAAATCCCCCCCAAATCTGCCTTTTTGACCATCAAGACGAGTAGATCGGAGCATCCCCGAGTTGCTTGAGGTATTCTCTTCCCAATCCTCCATTTATTTTCAAGTAAGATTGGCTTATGTAGATGTATTTTTTCAAACATGGTGGAACCCTAAGACGAGTTATTAGTGATTTGTTTGATGAATATTTAGTTAGATTATGTTTAGAAAGAAGATAAGTACTCTTTGTGTTGAAGTATTCTTAGTGAACCTGTGTAGTATTGTATTTAGAGATAGACCATTATTTTGGATTAGGTTGAAACTTTTATTTGTTTATAAATAGGTTGAAAAAAATTGGTGTTGGTAATGTTGTTCGTGATTTGTATCTTTGGGATAATTTGTAGTAGTTTCTCTCACGATTTTGTAAATGATGCGGTCATAATTTAAAGCATATATCATAAGGAATCCATTGACCTTATTTTGTAGGATGTTTGAGCCGGAAAAATATCCCGGTCTTGATGATTATTACGAGGAGAGGCATCGTGATGTGCTAGTGGAAAGGTGGGAGGTAATTATGTATCTACATGGTTGATTCTCATATTGTCAGTAGTTTAGAGAAGTATATAAATTGTGCATGTGTTTTTTGTAGGTTCCTCCAATACTTCGGTTGAGAGGACACAACCCACATGACTCCCTGAAGTATGACCGTCGCTACGAGCCTTATTTTATAAGAATGGATCTTCTCCAGTTTGTGCTCAACTTCAAAGGCACACCACCATGGCTGAACTCGGCGGCCATTACCGCCCTTACAGACCGTTGGAGGCCGGAGACGCACTCTTTTCACCTTGCTCTTGGTGAGATGACCGTCAGTTTGGAGGATATTACGACGATCTCCGGGCTTCCGATTGATGGCAGGGCTCTTACCGGGAAGGTGAAGTCAGAGGGGTGGCGACAAAGGGTTGCAGGTTTGGTTGGTGTTGAACCTCCCCCGTGGATTCATGAAACAAAGAAGGATCCTAGGCCATCCGGTGTTTTGTTCTAGTGGCTACAAGAACATTTTTACGAGTGCCCAGAGAATGCCAGTCCGACTATTGTGGAGAGGTATGCCGGGGCTTACTTATGGAATATTTTGACCCAAGTGGTGTTTCCTGATGGCACGGGAGACACAGCCTCATGGATGTTCTTGGACCCTCTTCGTAACCGGGATGTTAAGTGGAGTTGGGGGTCGGCGGCACTAGCCTTCTTGTACTGTCAGGTAATGCTAATATGATGCATTCTCATTGTATGAAAGAGATTTTTGCATGTGATTGTTTAATGTGTGTACAAATGTGCAGTTGGACGGAGCATGTATGAGGAGTAAGCCAAAATCTTGTCTTGGTGGTTTCGTTTTGACCCTACAGATTTGGATGTGGGAGCGTATCCTTGTGGGCCGTAACTTCACCATTGCTCTGGAAGAACCTTGGGAGTGGCCTTTTGACAGGGATGAGGAGCGGTATCCCACTATCACATACACGTGGGCTACTGTCCAAGTGTCGAGTATCGCCGCCATGGGGCGGTACAAGGCATACATAAGCGAGCTTGACATGCTTACTTACAACCAGGTAATTATCAAATGCCTTGCCATCATTACAGTTTTTTTGTTGTGCGTGAACGAGTGACATGTTGTGATGTAGGTTAATTGGAGGCCGTACATGGTACTTACGCAGTTCCCTTTGAGCAATATGTGCCTTCGTGACCAACATCTTTGGCGTGTGCGTTGCCCCATGATATGCTTTTTTGCGGTGGAGTGGCATCTTCCACATCGTGTTTCGAAGCAATTTGGAGTACAACAACGCACTCCGCCGGATTATGTTGAGACAAGTGTGGTGCTACATAGGTGAGAGTTTCTCTTACCATATGTTGATCAATGTGTACCATAGAAAAATGAAATTGATACCGATACTTCTCATGCTTTATAGGACGAGTCGGCAAAATAACAAGAATGTCACTAATTGGGAGGATCACCATCTTATGTGGGCGGACATGTGGAATTCGTAGAGGAATGCCCGAGTTGAAGATGATCACACACCTAACAACGTCGAGGGGGCATATTTAAGGCGTTTGGAGTGGCTTCGCGAAGAGTACAGAGTTATCCTTAAGGGTGCTTGGACTCGTGTTGATTGCTTGGAAGTAATGCCTAGTGAGGCTGCTGATGGTGCATTCAACAACTCTATTAGGGAGACCATTGGAGTGCACCTATACTATGGCCCTTTGCATGACCGAGTGGTATGTCTTTTTGTCTCTTTTTTGAACATGTGTCATTTCTTCGTGAGTGGTGTGTCACTTATGTTTTATTCAGGGCACAGAGCTATGGAGATGTATCAATGATAGCAATGTGGTTCTTGGCCGCGCACCTGGTAGAGAAACGGACGTTCTCGTTAGGAGTCCTCTACAGGTTAGAGGCCTTCTTAATATGAACATGTGTTTTATATCATGTGAACTTTTTTGCATATTTACACATCAATGTCTTTGCCTCTGCAGAAGGTTGTGAATCGTTGCCGAACACTAGCCGCTTTACTCTCTTGCCATGGTGGTTCATCCAAGGATGTGCGTGCACGTGCTTAGTATAGAATGGATGTGCTTTCTTCCGCTCATCCATCTTCGAGCCAAGCACACGCTTCTTCCGCTCATCCATCTTCCAGCCGAGCAGGTGCTTCTTCGAGCCGAGCACGGATTGATGAACAGGAAGATGAAGAGGAGGAGACAGACGATGATGCGGATCCGGACTATGTGTAGCTTGGGGCTTCGCAGATGGAAGATGCTCCACAACCAACTCAACCTTCTCAGCCTTCTAAAGAAGCACGTCGAGTTAGCTCAAGAACCATCCGATGTCCTGGTGGCAGAACACTCCAGAGGGCTACATCAACACTGGGAAGATGGCTGCGGAAAGAGGGAAGAAGTGAAGTGATGGTTGATGCTTTATACCATGTGAACTAGAAATGTAGTTAGCGTTTCAGATGAACTAGAAGTTGTTCGTTCTATATCTGGTGAACTTGTTCTGTTTTATGTCTGACGGATTTGTTAGTTCTATGTCATCAAGACTTTTCAATTATTACGTCAGCTGGATCATGTTAAGTTGGTTGTGAAAATATGTCTCATTGCTATCTGTTGCTGTACTTGGCATTTATGTTGTGAAACTTTGGACCTTTGCTACCTGTGATGGAATGGGCAGCAGGGTTTGCTATGATCTACATAACAGGGTAGAAACACCATGGGCACTGGCGTTTCTAGGTAGCTTGGAAACGCCAAATACGGTGGCGTTTCTGGCCTGAGTTGCAATGTTTCACGTACATGTCCCAGGCAGCTTCTGTCTTAAATAAACGCCAGGCTTCGTAGAACGTTTCGATGTAGGTCAGAAACGCCAGTGGCGTTGGCGTTTCCAGTGCACACTGCAGCGTTTCATGTATAAGTCCCAAGCAGCTTCTGTCTTAAAGGAATGCGAGGCCACATTGAACGTTTTGATGTAGGTAAGAAACGCCAGGGGCTTTGGCGTTGCCAGTGCACACTACAACGTAACGTGTACAAGTTCCGAGCAGCTACTGTCTTAAAGGAACGCCGTTAGGTTTGGCATTGCAGTCAGAATAGTATGTCAAAAGCAAACGTTCAAAGCAATTTTGTGGTACACATAGTTCACCACATAAAGGACTCCAAAGCAATTGTGAAATCACATAGTTCACCACATAAAGTAGTACACATAGAAGAGTCCAAAGCAATTGTGACATCACATAGTTCACCACATAAAGGAGTACACATAGAGGAGTCCAAAGAAATTGAGAGTACACATAGTTCACCACATAAAGAGTCTAGGCAACAAGAAGGTTCAAGATGAAATGCACACGAAGGAGTGCATGGCACGGTTCACAACATTGCTCTATTGTGTAGAGCAAGGCCCCTTTCGCTTCTTCTACTTCCTCTCTTCTTCTTCCTCCTCCTCCCTTTTCCTTATGCGGCGAGTCTCGTTAACCACCCTCTCCCCACTTATCTTGTTCTCCCTCTCTTTCTTTTCAGCTTCGAATGCCCAAAGCTTCAAGGTTCTTTCTTCAAAATCCTTTAGATGCTTCTTCTATGCCTCCTCACATTTCCTCTTCAACGCATGCTCCCTAGCGCGACACTCATAATCTGCTCTCTCTCTCTCTCTCTCTCTCTCTCTCTCTCTCTTTCCTTCCTCTTCTCTTCGATCTCCTCTTCCTTCTTCTTCTTTAGTGCGGCTGCATCCTCCTCTCTTAGCTTCTTCGCAGCCTTCTCCCACCACCCCGCCATCTCACCTTCGCCATCCTCAAGCCCTTTCATTGTTGCCTTGTTGGGTTGAGAAGCCGCCATATCTATGAAAAATTGCAAGACATTAGTAAGTAAGAACAAAATCAACATGAAAACAATATTGGGAGACATGAAAATAATTATGAAATGTAGCCACGTACGGAAATGGTCCATCTAGGTATCCAAACATTCCTCTAGCATTACCACGGCCTCTACCCATGAAACCTCCTCTACCACCACCCGAACCTCTACCCCTACCATGAGCACCATCACCGGTAACTCGTCCTCTACCACGACCACCCCTGGATCCTCGGCCACCACCGGAACCTCGTCCACCACCAAGTCCACCACCGGAACCTCAACCACCGGAACCTCGGCCACCACCAAGTCCACCACCGGTACCTCTGCCACCACCAAATCCATCACCGGAACCTCGGCCACCACTAAGTCCACCACCGGAACCTCAGCCACCACCAAGTCCATCACCGGAACCTCGGCCACCACCAAGTCCATCACCGGAACCTCGGCCACCACTTGAAGAAGCATTGTGCCCTTTTGAAGTTTTGTTTGTTTTGCAAGTCCTTTTGTTGTGTGTCGTTTCATTGCAACCCTAAATCTTAACAATAGGCATAACCCTAACCCTAAATCTTAACATTAGTCATAAACCAAACAATAAGGTATGCTCAACAACATCACAATGCAACATTATTGGAACAACAATACTCAAAACATCACATTATAGATCCATGTTCAAAGTTATGGTTAGGAACAACAAGAACAAATCAACCCAAATGGACAAATCCAACCAATAAAAATTTGTGAGATGAAGGAGGTTACCTCAACAAACGAAAATGACACCGGATCCACGGACCAACCAGACGATTTGCAAGGATTTGAGAGGGGCTAAGTGAGGGACACAAAGGGAAAAAAGGGTAGGAGCTCGGGATAGGCCAATGGGGGGAAGAGAGTGAGTGGTGAGTGGTGGGTGAAAGCCCCACGGCCACCTAAAATATCTGCACCAGAAACACCACTGATGCTGGCGTTTCCAGAAGCGCTAGCTGGCTCGGCGTTTCAAGCCCGCCATGTCAGCAAGCAACGCCTCCTCGGCCTGGCAGTGGGCCAAGGAAGAAACACTAGCTGGTTCGGCGTTTCGATGTTGACCAGAAATGTCGTGGGCCCTGGCGTTTCTAAAAGGGTCAAATCATGAAATACTTTCACGTCGGGTTCAGTTTGTGACTAAAAACTCTGGCAAGGTCAGAACAGTGATTTCAGCCTAATCTGACTAGGATGGCTTTCCATGGGCTGGTCCCCGGCATGCGTGCCAAACCACTTGGACAAATTATCTTGTGCGTCATATTCGGCGACGAGCAACGCGGTGGTGCGGCTGCCGATTTCGGAGGCCCGCAGTGAGTGGCTCTACTGCCACCCCAGCGTCCTAGCCATCAGTACCACATATTTTGTCGATTGCCTTAACCCTGGAAGAAGATAAATTAACTAAAAATTAAAATGCATTCCATGAAGTAATTAGCATAGAAAAAGCTCCATCTTCAATCTACAGGATGATAACCTTTTACCTTATTATTTACTATAGTTTCTTTTCCGGAAGTTTACTATAATTTTATCACAACTATAGTAGTTAAAATGGTGCCCAACTAGTTCACTAAAATTGATGTTGAATCAACCAAATATGATTCCAAAGTCCAACTGTGAACTCCAAAGTTCAATCAACACTACAAAAAAAAGACACATCCGTGACATTTTGGGCCGAACGAAAAAAAGTTTCTGTGATACATATGACACTTCTATGACGATAATTGTGACAGAACCCGGTATCATCATAGATGTGGTGGGATCCTACTTCTATGACAAAAAATCATGACAGAAAATGGGCTCTTCGTCCTGGGCGGGCCGGAGACGCAGCTGCATGACATTCTTTGGGCCGTCCATGATGGAAAAAACCGTGGTAGAAGCGAAGGGGAGGAAAATTCGGGGAGTTGCTGGTTACGGTGGGAGGTCGGGGGCCGAGCGATGCACGTTTCTCTCGTACACGTACGCACGTGTGTGCGAGGCGTTCGCTCTAACTAAACCCGAGTGAGGCATTGGGCTCTAACTGGACCCGAGCGGTTGCACTGTAGGCTACGCTTTACTGAACCCGAGCGATCGATTGACGGCTGTTAACTAAACCCGATCGAGCGATTCCTTCGCTATTTCTGCTAACTGAAGCCGATCAATTGGATGAACAGTGAGCGTTGCGCAGGGGGGGGGGGGGGTTGGATGAACAGTGAGCGGTGGCGTTGCCTCTGGATGAACAGGACCCCGTGGTGTGGAGGGCTGGATGAACAGTAGACGGTGGAGGGGTGGCCGTGGAGGGGTGGTTGAACAGGACCCCGTGGTGTGGAGGGGTGGTTGAACAGGATCCAGTGGAGTAGCTCGCGGTGGAGGCTGGATGAACAGGAGCCCGTGGAGGCTGGAGGAGGACCACGGTAGCCCGTGGAGGCTGGAGTAGGTCGACGGTGGAGATGAACAGTATCCCGTGGAGTCTCGTTTTGCGGTACGCCACACCCCTCCCGATAAACAGGACCCCCGTTTCGACCGTAGGAGGTCCGTTTCATCCGTTTTGCGGTACGCCACACCCCTCCCAATCAACAGGACCCCCGTTTCGACCGTAGGAGGTCCGTTTCATCCGTTTTGCGGTACGCCACACCCCTCCCGATCAACAGGACCCCCGTTTCGACCGTAGGAGGTCCGTTTCCTCTGTTTTGCGGTACGCCACACCCCTCCCGATCAACAGGACCCCGTTCCGAACGTGGCCGGTCGAACACAAGGCCGTTTCCTCCGTTCTGCGGTACGCCAGGCCTCGTTTCCATCGTCTGTTCCGTCCAAGCCGGTTGGCTCCCACGCGTTCCGTTGCCTCCCGATGAACACGACGCATTCCGTTGCCTCCCCATGAACACGACGCATTTCATTGCCTCCCCATGAACACGACGACGACGTTGTTTCTCCGTTCCGACACAGCCTTGTACACGAGCCCTCGCCGTACGTATGCGCGAGTAGGCGTTCCAGACCCTGCCCGTATGTACGTACGTGGCCGTATTTTCTTTCTTGCACCATGTCCGCTGTACGTACGTGTACATGTTACGTGCACGCCTCCACTACGACACGTGCACGCCTATACAACGACCAGTATGCACGTTCACGACCAGAATGACAACGCTACGTACGCTTCTACCAGGTGGGTCCCGACTGTCAGGCACTTCCTTGCGTGCGAAAATGTAGCTGGTGGGTCCCAGCAGTCAGAGGGGCGAATCGTAATTTTTTTTGCCCGGACGCACTTCCTTTGCTTGCAAAGATGTAGCTAGTGGGTCCCAGCAGTCAGGGAGGCGAATCGTTTTTTTTTGCCTGGACGCACTTCCTTGCATGCGAAGATGTAGCTGGTGGGTCCCAGCACTCAGGGGGGCGAATCGTTTTTTTGCCCGGACGCACTTCCTTGCGTGCGAAGATGTAGCTGGTGGGTCCTAGCAGTCAGGGGGAAACGTTTTTTTTCGTGAAATACGGTGGCCTGTCCGGTGGGTCCCTGATACGTCTCCAACGTATCTATAATTTTTGATTGCTCCATGCTACTTTTTCTACTGCTTTGGACTATATTGGGCTTTATTTTCCACTTTTATATTATTTTTGGGACTGACCTATTAACCGGAGGCCCAGCCCAGAATTGCTGTTTTTTGCCTATTTCAGTGTTTCAAAGAAACGGAATATCAAACGGAGTCCAAACGAAATGGAACCTTCGGAAACGTGATTTTCTCACTGAACGTGATCCAGGAGACTTGGACCCTACGCCAAGGAACAAAAGAGGCGGTCACGAGGGTGGGGGGCGCCCCCCCCCCCTAGGTCGTGCCCCCCCTGCCTCGTGGGCTCCCTATTGCTCCACCGACGTACTCCTTCCTCCTATATATACCTACGTACCCCCAAACGATCAGAACAGAAGCCAAAAACCTAATTCCGCCGCCACAACTTCGTGTATCCACGAGATCCCATCTTGGGGCCTGTTCCGGAGCTCCGCCGGAGGGGGCATCCACCACGGAGGGCTTCTACATCATCACCATAGCCCCTCCGATGAAGTGTGAGTAGTTTACTTCAGACCTTCGGGTCCATAACTTCTTCTCTCTTTTTGGATCTCAATACAATGTTCTCCCCCTCTCTTGTGGAGATCTATTCGATGTAATCTGCTTTTTGCGGTGTGTTTGCTGAAACCGATGAATTGTGGGTTTATGATCTAGATTATCTATGAATAATATTTGAATCTTCTCTGAATTCTTTTATGTATGATTGGTTATCTTTGCAAGTCTCTTTGAATTATCCGTTTGGTTTGGCCAACTAGATTGGTAGTTCTTGCAATGGGAGAAGTGCTTAGCTTTGGGTTCAATCTTGCGGTGTCCTTTCCCAAAGGATGTATAGGGGCAGCAAGGCACGTATTGTATTTTTGCCATCGAGGATAACAAGATGAGGTTTTTATCATATTGCATGAATTTATCCCTCTACATTATGTCATCTTGCTTAAGGCGTTACTCTGTTTTTAACTTAATACTCTAGATGCATGCTGGATAGCGGTCGATGAATGGAGTAATAGTAGTAGATGCATAATCATTTTGGTCTACTTGTCTTAGACGTGATGCCTATATACATGATCATACCTAGATATACTCATAACTATGCTCAATTCTGTCAATTGCTCAACAATAATTTGTTCACCCACCGTAGAATACTTATGCTCTTGAGAGAAGCCACTAGTGAAACCTATGGCCCCCGGGTCTATTCTCATCATATCAATCTCCATTACTTTAATACTTGCTTTGTTTTTACTTTGCCTTTTACTTTTTACTTTGCATCTCTATATCAAAAATACCAAAAAAATTATTTATCATCTCTATCAGTCTCACTCTCGTAAGTGACCGTGAAGGGATTGACAACCCCTAATCGCATTGGTTGCGAGGAGCTATTGTTTTGTGCAGGTACGAGGGACTTGTGCGTGGCCTCCTACTGGATTGATACTTTGGTTCTCAAAAACTGAGGGAAATACTTACACTACTTTGCTGCATCATCCTCTCCTCTTCGGGGAAACCCAACGCATTGCTCAAGAGGTAGCAAGAAGAATTTCTGGCACCGTTGCCGGGGAGGCTCACGCAAGAGCAAGTCAACTATACCAAGTACCCATCACAATCCCTATCTCTCGCATTACATTATTTGCCATTTGCCTCGTTTTCCTCTCCCCCACTTCACCCTTGCTGTTTTATTCGCTCTCTCTTTCCCAATCTCCTCCTCTTTTTCCCGTTTCCTTTTCCTCGTCCGCTTGTTTGCTCGTGTGTTAGTTTGCTTGCTTGTCGTCATGACTAGTCTCATATCTTCTCCGTTATCTCCTGAGAATGAAGTTCTAAATTTTAAGCAAAGGGAGGGAGAAAATCTAAAAGACGCTTGGTGTAGAATTTGCAATGCTCAAAATAGATCTACCAGGAAGCAATCTAGTTCACTTCTTCTTCGTAATTTTTATGTAGGTGCTAATCCTTGGTATAGATATATCCTTGATACCATTACCGGAGGGAATTTCTTGGGTAGCCATACTTTTGATTCTTATAATGCTTTAATAGATTTATTTGGCTCACCACCTCTTTTGGTTAATGGAACTATGTTAACTTTGGAGCATGTTATGCAAAGACTTGAAATTATTGAGAATAAAGTTGCTACCATTGAATCAATTGAAAATCTTGATAAAAAGATCTACAATAAAATTACCCAATATGTATCTAAGGTAGGAATGACTTTGAAAAATATTAAAGAAAAGGAACCCATAGTTAATGAGAAAATAAATCTAGATTCCACAAGAATCGATAAACTTGAGGGTATCATTACCAACTTGGGAACCGCTTTTTCTTCCGTAAAAAACACTCCAAGTTTGTCTACTAAAAATACTAAGTTTATTTATGTTCCTAAGAATAAGGGTGAATCATCTAGTAAGGAAACTGCGGATCTTAAATCTATAAGTGTTCATCCCAATCTTTTTGCCATCATTAAGGTACCATTTGCTATGAATGAATTTTTTGATATTTTGCCTAAAAATTTGACAATTCCTAGAAATAATGAAAATTCTAAAGAAGGTAGATGCATCATTGAAGAATTGCCTACCAAAGACGGCACTACCTAGATCTATCCTTGCTTTTATGCCTAGCTAGGGGCGTTAAACGATAGCGCTTGTTGGGAGGCAACCCAATTTTATTTTTAGTTTTTTTTCTTTTGCTTCTGTTTAGGAATAAATGATCCATCTAGCCTCTGTTTAGATGTGGTTTTATGTTTTAATTAGTGTTTGTGCCAAGCTAGACCTATTGGATCTTCTTGGATGATAGTTATTTGATCTTGCTGTAATTTCCAGAAACTTTGCGCTCAGTGCCCGAATTATTACAAATCACCAGAACGTGATAAAATACTGATTCCAATTGCTGCTGATCAATAAACAAATTGTCTAGGTCTTCTAATTTTGGTAGATGTTTTGGAGTTCCAGAAGTTTGCGTTAGTTACAGATTACTACAGACTGTTCTGTTTTTGACAGATTCTGTTTTTCGTGTGTTGTTTGCTTATTTTGATGAATCTATGGCTAGTAAAATAGTTTATAATCCATAGAGAAGTTGGAATATAGTAGGTTTAACACCAATGTAAATAAAGAATGATTTCATTACAGTAACTTAAAGTAGTCTTTTGTTTTCTTTCTCTAACGGAGCTCACGAGATTTTTATTGAGTTTTGTGTTGTGAAGTTTTCAAGTTTTGGGTAAATTATTTTGATGGATTATGGAACAAGGAGTGGCAAGAGCCTAAGCTTGGGGATGCCCATGGCACCCCCAAGATAATCGAAGGACACCAAAAAGTCAAAGCTTGGGGATTCCCCGGAAGGCATCCCCTCTTTCGTCTACTTCCATCGGTAATTTACTTGGAGCTATATTTTTATTCACCACATGATATGTGTTTTGCTTGGAGCGTCTTGTATTATTTGCGTCTTTGCTTGTTAGTTTACCGCAATCATCCTTGCTATACACACCTTTTGAGAGAGCCATACATGAATTGAAATTTGATAGAACTAGTCATCAACCCGTGCATCTGCACGGGCTAGCACTTGTAAATTTAATATTGATACTCCTTCCTTGTCTGTTTAGGGGGCATATATGAAAGATTAAAGAATTTCCTATATATAGCTCTTTGTCTTGGAATATGCAAATATGGCTATGCCCTTCGTTCTTCACGATGTTTATTAGGAACAGTAAGATGCAGTACAAACTCTAAGTGGATTTAAATTTGAAGAAAGACTTATGGAAGTGCAAGATCGATCTGAATTTTGTTCGATAGCATGGATATCTTGTGTTTTCTACTATAATGCAAATTTTTAATATTTATAATGTTGCCTCTTACATTAGCTACTATGATGTGATGTACTACTCATTACTGTGGACACTAATTGGCAGCCCCATGTGCTTTATGTGCACAAACAAAATTCGGCCATTGAAAGTTAATTCATAAATTAAGTGGCCTAACATGTGCAATCCAAGAAATCAAAACTATAGTCTGATTCACGGAAATGGTAAGATCTTTGGCGCAAGAAGAAGGGGCGACCCATATCATCTTGACTTGGTTCTGCTTCCCCTCTTTTTTTAAGAATACCGAGTCG